>JAXRKP010001571.1:0-105000 GCA_037039925.1 Doris montereyensis | reverse complement strand
AAGAAGAAGAAGAAGAAGAAGAAGAAGAAGAAGAAGAAGAAGAAGAAGAAGAAGAAGAAGAAGAAGAAGAAGAAGAAGAAGAAGAAGAAGAAGAAGAAGAAGAAGAAGAAGAAGAAGAAGAAGTAGAAGAAGAAGAAGAAGAAGAAGAAGAAGAAGAAGAAGAAGAAGAAGAAGAAGAAGAAGAAGAAGAAGAAGAAGAAGAAGAAGAAGAAGAAGAAGAAGAAGAAGAAGAAGAAGAAGAAGAAGAAGAAGAAGAAGAAAAACTTATGCTTAATACGGTCGGAAGTTATTACTGAACTCTGAAGTATTGATGTTTTACTTTTTTCTTCAGTATCTCATGAGAAGCTCATAAGTTGACTTAAGACTTAAACTACCCACTATAGCACATTGTATTAAGACAGCACATGCACATGTACACTTCATTTTGTGTAAAACCTCGCACTTTGTCTATAGCGTGCATCTAGTCAGGTATATCTTCCGTTTATGTGACGTTTTTAGCCTATGAAAGAATTTATTGTTGGCGCCATTACGTTTCATACACATTCGCTTTAAGCATGTCATGGAAATCTCTATGTTATGATTCTTTTTGGGAAAAGATATGCCAGTAGGAAAAACAAACGCTACATGTGTCTCAATCACTGATGGCA
The DNA here is from genome assembly GCA_037039925.1 of Doris montereyensis. Classification (NCBI taxonomy): domain Eukaryota; kingdom Metazoa; phylum Mollusca; class Gastropoda; order Nudibranchia; family Dorididae; genus Doris; species Doris montereyensis. The sequence goes on along the minus strand of JAXRKP010001571.1, from coordinate 104,353 downwards.
GGATAAGGACGATGCATTATTTATTATTTTTATTATTATCTTATTTAGCCTTAGCAGTGAAGGGACAAACGGATATAACAGAATGAGAAGAATGGACAATAAGGTGGATTCTCATGAACGTTAATATGAGGATTATATAGCTCACGATAAATATTCACAATACACATATTTGTTTTCTTTCTACAATTACAAAATACAAGTACATACGTAGATGTGTGTGTGTGTGTGTGTGTGTGTGTGTGTGTGTGTTGTCTATGATTGCAATTTTTAGGAATTTCTACTTTGATATATAGACGAATTCGGGGAGATTTTATTCAATTGTACAGAATTGTCCATTGCCTGGATACTATGGAATTACCAGACTTTTTCAATTATTCTCATGTGACGTTCACTAGAGATGAAACATCTAAGATTTTAGTCAGTCCCTGATTTACACAAACTTGGCAACACTCTTATTTCAAGAACAGGTAAAACCTGGAGTAATCTTAAAACTTAAAAACAAACATTCACAAAATAATGACAGTTGTAATAGAGAGTTTCATGATTGAAAATATACATTTGATGATTAGATGCATTTATACACTTTTTGTTGTTGGAACACGTCGTCAATTGCATTTATTATCTTTCTTTTCTCAGGACCTAAAATGACAAAAACACAAAGAAGGCGACCTACAAGTACACTCCCACTCTCCCTGAATGACAATCTAAAGGGGAAAAAAGATCAGTGCAAATTAAACTAATATCACACACCGATATGAAATGCATAGAGAAATTGCAATGGATAGAAGAGAATAGTTTGCTTTCACCAGGGAACTCAAGAAAACAGCCGACACTGCCAAGGACGATAACCTCGATAGCGGAAAACCCTAAGGCAAGTATAGCAAGTAGAGGAAGCCCTTTGTTTTGCCGCCAATATTTTCGAAAAGCTCGGTGTTTAAAAATATCCAATGACGTAATGACATAATTTACTGGGTAGACTGTGTTCTAAGCACAATGAGAAGTGTCAATGATGTAACGTTTAAATCTTCGTTAAGTTTAAATCTTAAGGCCTCACCAATCTCCTCGCCCTTCAATCGGGTATTAGATCTAGATGGAAACTCAGTAATGAGCCAAGACAGGGTTGCCAGATTGACCTTAATGTATTTAAGTCCCTTCAAGACCGTTACGGTCCATAGAGCAGGAGCGTATCCCGGATTCAATAACGTGAAGTAGAACAGGTCACAATAATCACCCCTGGACAGGACGCTAGTCTGACGCAAGTTTTTACTCCCAAGCTAGTGCTTGTACCCATTTGCACTTGGGTTGAGTGGGGAAGATGCCTGTTAAGTTATTTCCCAAGGAGCACAACGTCTGGCCAGACTGATTTTAAGATTTCACCAAACTGCAGGATTTGGATTTCAAACTGCAGGATTTTGATTTCACCAAACTTTGCAGGATTTTGATTTCACCAAACTGCAGGATTTTGCATTTGGATTTCACCAAACTGCAGGATTTTGATTTCACCAAACTGCAGGATTTTGATTTCACCAAACTGCAGGATTTGGATTTCACCAAACTGCAGGATTTTGATTTCACCAAACTGCAGGATTTTGATTTCACCAAACTGCAGGATTTGGATTTCACCAAACTGCAGGATTTGGATTTCACCAAACTGCAGGATTTGATTTCACCAAACTGCAGGATTTGGATTTCAAACTGCAAACTGCAGGATTTTTGATTTCACCAAACTGCAGGATTTTGATTTCACCAAACTGCAGGATTTGGATTTCACCAAACTGCAGGATTTGGATTTCACCAAACTGCAGGATTTTGATTTCACCAAACTGCAGGATTTTGGATTTCGCCCCCCCCTCCTCCCCCCCAATGTACTTCGTCTTATAATTAATTATGCTACTACTGTTATATTTTCTCTTTTTGTTTTATTTTTTATATCATACTGATGTATCCAGATGCAACAAAAGTACGAAATGCAATGCAGCTGGATCTTCTAAATGATACTATCAGTATACGGACACATTTATTGCTATTAGAAAACAATGTTCACAGCACATCAACAAATGGCTACAGAGTTATATGCAGTAATAACCAATCTCTTGAGCAAGACAGATAGTAATACTTATAGGTATTAGGAGCTTTCCACAACTATGGTGTAATAAAGACAATAATTTGTTTTCTTATGGCTACTTTCTACACCATTTGACACCTGCCATCCTGAATATTAATTCTCCAAAGCCTAGGTCTAAAATTCAACTTTTATATTATATAGTTTAAAAAAAACAATAGCAGTCCATTTTATCTGTTAAGTCCTTCACGTAATGGGTTTCTTCAGTATTTTATTTGTAAATCCTCATCATTTTTACAAGCTCAGTAGATCAATAGTCCTTTCCAAGCCGGCCACAATCTACGTAGGGGGCGTTGTGGGGCCAGTCATCGACGTCACGTTTGTGCCAGACATGACAGAACCCCCCCCCCCCCCCCCGTTAGCCCGTACCGTTACGTAGTTACGTATGGTGTAATAGATATAACCTTATTCTCTTCCTAGGCATGGTGTAATAGATATAACCTTATTCTCTCTTCCTAGGTATGGGTGTAATAGATATAACCTTATTCTCTCTTCCTAGGCATGGTGTAATAGATATAACCTTATTCTCTCTTCCTAGGTATGGGTGTAATAGATATACCCTTATTCTCTCTTCCTAGGTATGGGTGTAATAGATATAACCTTATTCTCTCTTCCTAGGCATGGTGTAATAGATATAACCTTATTCTCTTTCCTAGTTATGGGTGTAATAGATATACCCTTATTCTCTCTTCCTATGTATGGGTGTAATAGATATACTCTATTCTCTCTTCCTAGGCCTGGTGTAATAGATATACCCTTATTCTCTCTTCCTAGGTATGGGTGTAATAGATATACCTGTATTCTCTTCCAATGTATGGGTGTAATAGATATAATTTTATTCTTTCTTCCTATGTATTGGTGTAATAGATATACTCTTATTCTCTCTTCCTAGGTATTGTGTAATAGATATACTTTATTCTCTTTCCTATGTATGGGTGTAATAGATATACTCTTATTCTTTCTTCCTAGGTATGGGTGTAATAGATATACTCTTATTCTCTCTTTCCTAGGTATTGTGTAATAGATATACTCTTATTCTCTCTTCCCTAGGTATATTGTAATAGATATACTCTTATTCTCTCTTCCTAGGTATGGCGTAATAGATATAACCTTATTATCTCTCCCTGGGTATGGGTGTAATAGATATACTCTTATTCTCTCTTCCTAGGTATGGGTGTAATAGATATACCCTTATTCTCTCTTCTTAGATACGGGTGTAATAGATATACCCTTGTTCCCTCTTCCTAGGTATGGGTGTAATATATATATACCCTTATTTCATCTCCCTAGGCATGGGTGTAATATGTATATACCCTTATTTCATCTCCTAGGTATGTGTGTGATAGTTATACCCTTATTCCATCTCCCTAGGTATGTGTGTGATAGTTATACCCTTATTTCATCTCCCTAGGTATGGGTGTGATAGTTATACCCTTATTCCATCTCCCTAGGTATGGGTGTGATAGTTATACCATTATTCCATCTCTAGGTATGGGTGGGATAGTTATACCCTTATTCCATCTCTCTAGGTATGGGTGTAATATATATACCCTTATTTCATCTCCCTAGGCATGGGTGTGACAGTTATACCCTTATTTCATTTCCTTAGGTATGGGTGTAATATGTATATACCTTATTCCATCTCTTTATATGTGTGTGATAGTTATACCATTATTCCATCACCCTAGGTATGTGTGTACATGTTATAGTATACCCCTACCTCACTCCCTAGGTATGTGTGTATATGTTATAGTATACCCCTACCTCCACTCTCTAGGTATGTGTGTAATATGTTATAGTATACCCCTACCTCCACTCTCTAAGTATGTGTGTATATGTTATAGTATACCCCTACCTCCACTCTCTAGGTATGTGTGTAATATGTTATAGCATACTCTCTAGGTATGTAATATGTTATAGCATACCTCTCCACTCTCTAGGTATGTGTGTAATATGTTATAGTATACCCCTACCTCCACTCTCTAGGTATGTGTGTACATGTTATAGTATACCCCTACCTCCACTCTCTAGGTAGGTGTGTATATGTTATAGTATACCCCTACCTCCACTCTCTAGGTATGTGTGTACATGTTATAGTATACCCCTACCTCACTCCCTAGGTATGTGTGTAATATGTTATAGTATACCTCTACCTCCACTCTCTAGGTATGTGTGTACATGTTATAGTATACCCCTACCTATCTCAGGTATGTGTGTATATGTTATAGTATACCCTTCCCTAGGTATGTGTGTATATGTATATAGTACCTCACTCCTAGGTATGTGTGTAATATGTTATAGTATACCTCTATCCACTCCATGTTATAGTATACTCTCAGTCCCTAGGTATGTGTGTATATGTTATAGTATACCCTTATCTCCACTCTCTAGGTATGTGTGTATATGTTATAGTATACCTCTACCTCACTCCCTAGGTATGTGTGTATATGTTATAGTATACCTCTACCTCCACTCTCTAGGTATGTGTGTACATGTTATAGTATACCCTTACCTCCACTCTCTAGGTACGTGTGTAATATGTTATAGTATACCCTTACCTCCACTCTCTAGGTACATGTGTATATGTTATAGTATACCCTTACCTCCACTCTCTAGGTACGTGTGTAATATGTTATAGTATACCCTTACCTCCACTCTCTAGGTATGTGTGTATATGTTATAGTATACCCTTACCTCCACTCTCTAGGTACGTGTGTAATATGTTATAGTATACCCCTACCTCCACTCTCTAGGTACGTGTGTAATATGTTATAGTATACCCCTACCTCCACTCTCTAGGTATGTGTGTATATGTTATAGTATACCCCTACCTCCACTCTCTAGGTATGTGTGTAATATGTTATAGTATACCCCTACCTCCACTCTCTAGGTACGTGTGTAATATGTTATAGTATGCCTCTACCTCCACTCTCTAGGTATGTGTGTATATGTTATAGTATACCCTTACCTCCACTCTCTAGGTACGTGTGTAATATGTTATAGTATACCCCTACCTCCACTCTCTAGGTACATGTGTAATATGTTATAGTATACCCCTACCCTCTCTCTAGGTACATGTGTAATATGTTATAGTATACCCTTACCTCCACTCTCTAGGTACGGGTGTAATAGAAACACCCCATTCCTCTCTCTAGGTACGGGTGTAATAGAAACACCCCATCCCTCTCTCTAGGTATGGGTGTAATAGAAACACCCCATCCCTCTCTCTAGGTACGGGTGTAATAGAAACACCCCATCCCTCTCTCTCTAGGTACGGGTGTAATAGAAACACCCCATCCCTCTCTCTAGGTATGTGTGTAATAGAAACACCCCATCCCTCTCTCTAGGTATGTGTGTAATAGAAACACCCCACCCCTCTCTCTAGGTATGTGTGTGTAATAGAAACACCCCACCCTCTCTCTAGGTACGGGTGTAATAGAAACACCCCACCCTCTCTAGGTACGGGTGTAATAGAAACACCCCATCCCTCTCTCTAGGTATGTGTGTAATAGAAACACCCCACCCCACTCTCTAGGTATGTGTGTAATAGAAACACCCCATCCCTCTCTCTAGATATGTGTAATAGAAACACCCCATCCCTCTCTCTAAGTACGGGTGTAATAGATGTTCCCTTATTCCCCCTCCTCAGGTATGGGTATAATAGAAACACACCGCCTCCTTCTAGCTAAAGATGTAATAGAACCACTCCTAGATATAGGTGTAATAGACACACCCTTGCCACCCCCTGCCTCTTCCACCCACGTATTACTTTCATCAATGCAGTAGCACTTGACAAGGCCACACCGGGCCTCCCACGACTAACAAAATGCAAGCAGTGACCTTTAGCCACCATGACTTGCAGGTCAATGCGTATATCTATCTGGACCTCATGAAGACAAAAAGTTGAGTTCAACTATTGAACGCTTCTTCAGAGCCCCCGATGCACATAATCACATTTCCTAAGAACAAAAGCGGAAAGGCAGCTTGTGAAGTGATTCCTTATGGCTGTTTGCCTGGAGATGTCTCGAGTCAATTGCGGAGGAGGTGAGAGAAAAGAATGACACGCAAAGTACAACTAACGCTAACCAAGGCCAACCGGTATATAAAACGTTTTGATGCGGAGACGTTGTGCACACAACCTGTTTGAAACCGAGATGAAGAAGACAGCAAATTGGAAACACGTGATGGAAATATTTGAAATTCAAGCACGTCTAACTTCCCAGTGCAGGAAGAGTGTAATTCATTGTCATAACGATTCTTTGAGTGGGTGTAATGTGGAGGAGAGAAAGGGATGGGCAATATGTCGAACGACGACATCAATGTAGAAATTGGCAAAGGAAGTTTGGTTGTTAAGCAGATCATGATCCAACAAGAGAAGTTCATATGGGTATCGGTTGATATAACCTTAGTGGTGACTGGTGATGTGTAGGTATGCTGACAGTTTCAAACATGAACATCTTAACATAGTTGTATGTGGGTGTATTTGTGTGTGTCTGTTTGTGTGTATGTGGGTATGTGTGTGTGTGTGTGTATGTGTGAAAGATATAAAGATATTTTCTAACGTAATGCATAAATAAAGATTTATGGAAATGAGACAAAGGTGTTTCGATGTGTGTGTGATGCATGATGCGTGATGCGTAAACAATGATTGCATGGGAACTAAACAAAGGTGTTCCCATGTGCATGATGTGCATGATGCGTGATGCGTAAGCAGCGATCGACCCATCGTTCGAATATAATATTCAAGTATCCATACGGGAGTTGACCCTGAAAGAAAACAACCTGCTGCCTTGCAGGTCGGTCTTGACTGACCAAAGGCTAAGGGAGTTATCCCTGACAGAAAATAACAACCTGCTGCCTTGCATCCTGGTCTTGAATGACTAAAGGCTAAGGGAGTTAACCCTGACAGAAAGTAGCAAGGCCTGGTAGGGGGCCTCAAGGTAGCAGCCTCACCATCTACCTAGGGTACAGTGGGCTAATCCCCTGCTTATCTAAAACCAAACAGATTCAGAGAAAAAAATATAACCGGCTTGATCTTTTCTTGGAAATACTGACTGTGATTTTTGGAACATGGAATGTTAGGGCAATAAATGGAAAAGATTTAGAACTAGTTGAAGAAATGGAAAGATTCAATGTAGATATTTTGGCCATTACAGAAACAAAGAAAAAGGACACGGAATAGAAAATGTAGGTCCGAATCATACTTTAATCTTCTCAGGAGTAGATGTCAACGATAAAGCTAGAGCAGAAGTAGGCCTCCTGGTGCATAAAAGACATGAAAAGCTACTAGAAAGTTGGAAATTATTAAACCAAAAGGACAAGCAATTAAATTCTTAATAGCTTATGGACCAAACGAAGACGCAAGTAAAGAAGAAAAATATATCTTCGAAAATGATTTACAAATAACTGTAGAGAATCTTAAACCCAAACAGGAACTAATGCTTTTAGGAGATTTAAATGCTACAGTAGGCAACAATATAGAAACACCAGGAGGAGTAATAGGTAAAGAAGGAGAGACAACGTTTTCTCCAAATGAGAGAGATTAATAGATTTTTGCCTAAAGAATGACATGAAAATAGCCAACACCTTTTTTCCTCATAAAGATATCCACAATTATACAAAAGTAAGTGAAGACAGTTGTGGAAAGTCAATGATAGACTACATAATAGTTAGCAGCTCCTTTTTTAAAATACATTGGATGCAATAGTAAACAGAGGAGCAAAATATTTAGTGATCATCACTTTGTGATTGTCAAAATGAGATTACTGCCTGAACAAAACAAACAGCAAGGAAAGAGAAGAAAGTTACTAAACTCAAAATAGATAAACTAATTAATCCAGTAGTAAAACATGTATACCAATCTAGGATACAAATATTTATCAGTGAAAGACAGATGGATCTGAATGATAGCACAATAGAAGAAAAGTGGCAGATGTATAAAGAAACATTCATCAGTTGTACTGAAGAAGTGGGTAGGAAACAAATTAAAGGAGATAGGAAAAACAGCATGGTGGAATGAGAACGTCAAGACTAAGATCAAAGAAAAGAAGGATGCCTGGAAGAAGAAATACTTGCAAACAAAGAGACCAGAGGATAGGATATATTACGTGAATAAAAGAACTATCGTCAGAGGAAGTTAGGAAAGCAAAAAAGGGACAATAGGGAGAGTTTGGACAAAGAGTTCAAGAAAGCTACCAAGGAAATCAAACGCTGTTCTGGGGGCAATGAAGAGCATGAGAAAGACCAAAAAATGCCCAATACAACAAATTAAGAATGCGAAAGGAGAAATAATGAAAGACGACTGCGAAATCATGGAAACATGGAGAAAGCATTTTCACCAATTACATATTCCCTTCAGAACTTATGAAACAAGGAGTAAAGATCAATTAGTAAGAGTAACAAATATCCAGAGGAGACAGCTGAAGATGTAGATAGATTTATGGAAGAAATCCAAACAGCTACAAGAAAAGTGAAATCAGGAAAAGACCCAGAGCAGATCAAGTTTATCCAGAAATGATTAAAAACCAAGGAAGAGAGGCAGACAAACTACTACATACAATAGAAGTCCAAACAGGTGCCAGACGACTGGAAAAAGGGAGCGCCAGTACCAATACATAAAAAAGGATCAACTATGGAATGCTCAAACTATAAAGGGATATCACTACTTAGCGTTCCAGGAAAAGTATATGCTAGGATACTGGAAATGAGACTAGGGAAAATAGTAGAGGATCAGATTGAAGAGCATCAGAGTGGATTTATACCAGGAAGAAGTGTACAAGAGCACATATTTACAATTAGACAAATAATAGAAAAATTCCTTGAGAGAAACATTGACGTGCACCTGTGTTTTATTGACTTAGAAAAGGCATTTGACACTGTGAGAAGGGACGAACTATGGCACGCCTTAAAAGAACACAATGTAGAGCAAAATTTAATAGAAGCCATTACATTTTTTTTTACAATAAACTAATATGTGCAGTGAGAATAGCTGGAAACATAACTGCAGAATTTGATGTAGATATAAGAGTAAGACAGGGTTGTGTCCTAAGTCATCTTTTGTTTATCACATTTACGGATTCAGTCGCAAAGGCATCCTCAAAAATGAAGAAAATGAACGTAGGTATGTGGAGGCTCAAACCAGTAAATGTATCAATGCTTTCATTTGCCGATGATTTAGTTCTGTTTGGAAAATCAGAAAGTGACCTTCAGTCGAATATCAACATTATGAACAATGAACTAAATAACAGAGGAATGAGAGTAAATGCAAAGAAAACCAAAACAATGCTAAAACACAAAAATCTTAAATTGGGCAGGGAGAAGTTAGAACAAGTTCAAAGCTACAATTACCTAGGATTAATGATTAACTCAGAGAGAAAACTAAGAGAAGAAATCAGCTAGAGAATCCAAGTACAATATTTAACCATCCAGGAAAGACATTTGTAGGTAAACAAGAATTGTCAACAAAAACCAAAATGCCAGTATACAATACAGTTTATTGTCCTACTCTCCTTATGGCAGCGAAACCTGGAAAGCAGAGAATACAGTAGAGTACAGGCAGCTGAAATGAAATATCTAAGAAGAGTAGTGGGGAAAACTAAAAGAGAAAAAATCAGAAACACAACAATAAGAGATCAAATCAAAGTAGATGGCATAACAACTAAGATAGAAACAAATCAATTCAGATGGTTTGGGCATGTAAACAGAATGAATGACAATAGAATAGCTAAATTAGTATACAGTGCTAAAGCCCAAGGTAAAAGACTAAAAGGCAGACATCGGAGAAAGTGGGAAGAAGATATAAAACAGGCAATGAAGCATAGAAATTTAACTCGTTTAGAAGGAAGCAGAAAATACCAGAACAGGGCATCCTGGAGAAAGATCATCTCAGGCACCTGAACCCATACACCTAAAAGGTAGAATGGCAACTGATAAAGAAAGAAAGAAAGAAGCATCTACATTGACACCGAAAACAGGGAATTCCCATGGAACTTTCCAAGAAGCATTGTATTTCCCCAGTCGTCCTTTCGACTGCCTACTCGCTAAATGCCTTATACTTTCCTCTCAGGTGATCTTCTTGACAAATGTATTCAGGCAAAACTTTTGAAATTTTTAAAAATTCATTGAAGAATAACTACAAGGATACTGTTTAGGTAACAATACAGAAGTCCAATGGTTGCGCTGTCGTTTAACCTCATCTTCCAGCTTCCAAGCGTTCTGGCATAATATCTACACCCGCAAGGAGAAATAGTTTGGTCAATGATGTGTTCAGAGCTCCACTTACAGTACCAAAAGAACAAGTTGACAGATCATACACATTGATATAAACATACACATGGATATAAACATACACATGGATATAAACATACACATGGATATAACATACATGGATTCAAACATACACATGGATATAAACCTACACATGGATATAAACATACACATGGATATAAACATACACATTGATATAAATACACATACATACATGGATATAAACATACACATGGATATAAACATACACATGGATATAAACATACACATTGATGGATATAAACATACACATGGATATAAACATACACATGGATATAAACATACACATGGATATAAACATACACATGGATATAAACATACACATGGATTCAAACATACACATGGATATAAACATATATAAACATACACATGGATATAAACATACACATGGATATAAACATACACATGGATATAAACATACACATGGATATAAACATGGATATACAAGGATATAAACCTACACATGGATATACAAGCAATTTACGTACACATAGAAACTCAGCCTTAATATTAAATGGTTTATTTGTCTATTGCATTTGTATGTTTGTATGTATGTATGTATGTATGTTTGTGTGTATGTATGTGTGTATGTATGTGTGTATGTGTGTGTGTGTGTGCATGTATGATTGTATGTATGTATGTATGCATATTGTATGTGCGCATGTATATATGTATGTATGTATCTATGTATGTAAATGTGTATATTGTGTGTATGTATGTATGTATAGTGTATGTATGTATGTATGTGTGCATGTATGTATGTACGTATGTGTCTGTGTATATTGTGTGTATGTATGTATGTATATTGTATATATGTATGTATATGTTTATATTGTATATGTATGTATGTATGTTTGTATATTGTATGTATGCATGTATGTATGTACATATACATATTGTATGTATGTATGTATGTATGTATGCATATTGTATGGATATATGTATGTATGTATGTATGTATGTATGTATGTATGTATGTATGTATGTGTGTATGTACGTATGCATGTATGTATGTATATATGTATGTAAGTATGGATGTATGTGTGTGTGTGTGTGTATGTATGTATGCACTCATTAAATTTACATCAACCAATATTTATATATACGCCAGAAAATGTTCAACAGGCACAAAAGCCATAGGGACATATCCCTCCAGCAACAGAGACACCAACGAGGTCCAATCTTGCCCAGCCTTTACAAATACCTTCATGAACCTATCACCGTGGAACGTCGGTACGAAAGTAAAGGAAAACAAAGAATAATAGACAAAAAACCCACAAAATAACAAACACGCCCTCAAGTTTGTTTGGTATGTGGGAAAGCGTGACAAAAAGCAAATGGATTTTACCTTTATATCGGTGACAATCACACGAGGAAATGGCCATTCTTCATGTTATAATGGCTGTCCTCTTCAGGAAAGAACTCTTCTTTTTTTTGGAGTTAATTCCATCTTCCCACAATTCCATACGCTGTCATGTGACCTAATGAGTTTACGGATGACCCAGACGATCCGATGGCCCTACTGGATAATGGAGTCCAGACAGCAATCTCAAGTTTTAAAAAACAACAACCCCGAAACAGCACATCCCCTGTTAGTAGAAATCCTTCTTACACATTTACTTACCTTTTGCTCATGTTGCTTGCACCACACAGTTTCGCAATGTCTGTCCTAAACTTTGACATTTTCAGCCTGGCAGTGAAAATTGTCTTCCAAGCACAAACTAGATTCTAGATCTAAGTGCTTTTGTTTCAACCTTCTTAAAACTCCCCCCTCTCCCGCTCCCTTTTCTTCCCCTGAATCAAGGGTGGAAGATGGGTGGTCTGTTTTTGTTCGCTTTTCCTTTTATTTTGCTGTCCTCTTTTCATGTTTCGAGTCCTTTGTTGTTTTCGATGTACTGAATCTACCTGAAGGGTGAGCTTGGGGTCGGTATGTACGAAGTGATTGGCTTGCAGACTGAAAGTCTTGGGTTTGATTACTGGTGAAGGCATAGCGATACTTCCCGAAAAAGACACAGTTCGATTAAAGGAGGTACATAGAAAAACATGAATCTTGCATCTTTTATGATAAATAAATCTAAAAAACAAATGTATAACTCCGAATCGTTCCCTTTATGTTTCTATTTGAACAGCATAATGACAATGCTTTCCCTTTTAAATCTATTCATGACTTCTTACAGGAAAGTCAAAGTTCAAGGTGTAACATAATATTCTATTTATATTGTCTGCATACCCATTTTAGTACCGACACACTCTACTTAATATAATCCTATAATCTAGATCTAGCTGATGGCAGGAAAATTGCAAACATTTTGTGAGATGCACCGTGCAAAAGCAGGCTATATTCTCCAATCTAAGAACAGATACATCCGGTCTCTCTCGTTTTCTGATTTTGTATCATTTATGAGGCTTCAAATCTAGCAATCTTCCAGAGAATATATGTATACATATAGATATTATAGATCCAGACCTAGAATTTAGAATTTAATTCTAATGAAAGGGAATATATGTCTAGATCTAGACCTGGTTTTGTTAGATCTAAATCTACATCTAGGTCCAGATAAAGATTCTAGCTCTATCTGTAGAACTTTATGTAGATCGTAGATCTATATCTATCTAGACCGACAAATAGATATTGAGATGTAAGTCTTAAGTTAAGATTTAATTTAATATGCATTCATGTAATGATTATTGTGCCAAGAAAGCTGTGAGATGACTCGATGACAAATCTGGCTTACGTCAAGAAAAGTAGTCCATCACCGTTGCTAGGCAACGCACAATTCCCCCTCCCAAATGTGTCTAAAACATATCGGATTTTACTAGCCCATCCCCTCGGTAAGCACTACACTTCCCTCCCCCCACCCATCGCATGGCCCATTCTATGTAGGCTGAATCAAACAACTATTGCTATATCTCCCGATCTTCATTGTTAACACGTTTCAAAAATCGCAATAGGTCTGGTGACAGTTTGAAAGGTTGTCTGGACATAAAACCTCAAGTCCCAACGACAGTTTTACTTAACATAAATCATAATAAGATAATAAATGGGATTCCCACGACATACAGTCTTTCTAAACTCTCCTGTGAGTACATGGCAATGGCTGTCTGTCCTGATAGGCACATCCAAATGCCACCCTGAAAGATGCCTTTTCTGTCTCAAACATGATGTAAAGAATTCACTGAAAAAACAAAACAAAAACCGCCATACACATAGTCAAACATACAAAAAAAAACCCAACAACAATGTGGACATGGTCAAATTTTAATGTCGAATAGTCTGTCAAAAAAGTAGCTTGACTTTTGTCCTTATGTTCTATCATAATATATTTCTGCAGGTTAGCAAACTATACCAGCAAAGCAGATTTTCTATCGATGTTCAGATGATGACACAGTTCTGTAAACGAAGCTATGTTTATTTTTCTCCATGGTCTCATCATAAGCGTAAAATCTGAAGAGCAGATCTAACTAATCGTAGCGGGGGGGGGGGGGGGGGGGGGGGGGGGCGGGCTCTTAACTCAAAAAAATTCAAAATGGGCATATAGGTACGACATTTGGCACACGGGTAGCAAATACAATTCTCTAGAAATTAAGAGATGGACACACGTTCTACGCATACTTTATGACGTCATTATACATAAATTAAAAATGGCGGATTGTAAAAATTTCCTGGTCTCGAAAAATGCGCAAAAAAAGGAGTATGGTGGGGTTATTTCCATGTGATATATCAAGTCATGTATTGTTCTTATGTTTCACAAATAGTCCTAAGAAAGTCCTAAGAAAGACAATACGAGGTTTTTAAAACATGGCAATTTATCGGGGTAGCCACCTTGGGTGACGTCATAAACGGTCAAGATATTATTATACTTTACGAACGTGTGTCCATCTTTTAAAATCTTCTAAGTTCGATGCAGTTTTACCATGCAACATTTCTCAGCTTTACGCGAAAAACAAATTCACTTTAAGAAAAAAGTAATTAAGAACCCCTACTAATCAGTCTTCATGACAATTGCAATAAATGCTACGGGCCTCTTCCTTACAGGCATCTAGACTGAAGTAAGCACCACTGCCTTTGAATAATATGACTCTGACAACAAAATTTCTTGATGTCGTTGTTTAGATTAAAACAAATTTCTCGTTTTTAGTCAAGTATGATTTGCTTCCCCTTCTAAAATCAACTGTAAGGAAGAGAGATGAAAATGTCACGCAACGTGACGCCGTTTTTTCCTTTCTGCGTTGCTACTTAGAATGCCACCCACTGATTGATATTTGCATATACCTTATCTGATTATAAAGGTAGTAGTGCTCACTAAATGCTGTGCAATTCATTATTCATGCAGCATATGAATTGCAACGCCAAAACCCCAATAAAAGAAAAGAAAAAAATCCAAAAAACAAAAACAAAAAAACAAAGAAACAAGAGACAAGAAATAACAAAAATATAACAAAAAACGACAAAAAACCACCACCAACAACAACATCAACAACAACGACCAAAGCCAACACCAATGCAATTCGTATCAAATACCGAGATACCCGTAGTACTCACCATTGTACATAGTACTCGCCATTGTACCAAAATCCTCGTCATTGTACATAGTATTCGTCATTGTACATAGTATTCATTGTACATAGTACTCGTCATTGTACCAAAATCCTCGTCATTGTACATAGTATTCGTCATTTTAGTATTCGTCATTTTGCAGTACTCGTCATTGTACATAGTATTCGTCATTGTACATAGTACTCGTCATTGTACATAGTATTCGTCATTGTATATAGTATTCGTCATTGTATATAGTACTCGTCATTGTACATAGTATTCGTCATTGTACATAGTACTCGTCATTGTACATAGTACTCGTCATTGTACATAGTACTCGTCATTGTACATAGTACTCGTCATTGTACACAGTACTCGTCATTGTACATAGTACTCGTCATTGTACATAGTACTCGTCATTGTACATAGTACTCGTCATTGTACATAATATTCGTCATTTTACATAGTACTCGTCATTGTACAAATACTCGCCATTGCATGTATTTTCGCCATTGTACGTAATACTCACCATTGTACATAGTACTCGCCATTGTACAAAATACTCGCCATTTAACGTAGTACTCGCCATTGTACGTAGAATTCGCCATTGTACGTAGTACTCACCATTGCATATAGTACTCGCCATTGTACATATTACTCGCCATTGCACATAGTACTCGCCATTGTACATAGTACTCACCATTGCACATAGTACTCACCATTGCACATAGTACTCACAATTGCACATAGTACTCGCCATTGTACATATTACTCACCATTGCACATAGTACTCACCATTGCACATAGTACTCACCATTGCACATAATACTCGCCATTGTACATATTACTCGCCATTGCACATAGTACTCACCATTATACATAGTACTCGCCATTGTTCGTAGTAATCGCCATTGCACATAATACTCGCGATTGCATGTAGTACTCGCCATTGCACATAGTACTCGCCCATTGCACGTAGTACTCTCCATTGCACATAATATTTGCTATTGCACATAGTACTCGCCAGTGCACGTTGTACTCTCCATTGTACATTGTACTCTCCATTGTTACGTAGTACTTTCCATTGTACGTAATACTCACCATTGCACGTATTGAACTGTCCATTGTACGTAGTACTCTCCATTGCACGTAGTACTCGCCATTGCACATAGTACTCGCCATTGCACGTAGTAACATCCATTGTATGTAGTATTTTCCTTTGCACGTAGTACTCGCCATTGCATGAAGTATTCTCCATTGTACGTAATAACTCACCATTGTACGTAGTACTGCCACTGTGTGTAATGCTCACCATTGTACGTAGTACTCGCTATTGTATGTAGTACTCGTCATTGTACGTAGTAATAGCCATTGCACTTAGTATTTGCCATTGCATGTAGTATTTGCCATTGCATGTAGTATTCGTCATAGCACGTAGTATTCTCCATAGCACGTAGTATTCGTCATTGCACGTAGTATTCCCCATTGCACGTAACACTCACCATTGTACCCAGTATTCGCCATTGTACCTAGTACTCCTCTTTGTACATAGTACTCGCCATTGTGCACGTAGTACTCGTCATTAGTACGTAGTACTCGTCATTCATTGCACGTAGTACTCCTCATTGCACGTAGTACTCGCCATTGTGCGTAGTACTCGTTATTGCACGTAGTACTCGTCATTGCACGTAGTATTTGCGATTGTATGTACTATTCACCATTGTACGTAGTATTCGGCATTGCACATAGTATTCACCATTGCACGTAGTATTCGCCATCGCATGTAGTATTCACCATTGCATGTAGTATTCGCCATTGCACGTCGTATTCGCCATTGCACGTAGTATTTACCATTGTACATAGTATTTGCCATTGCACACAGTATTCGCCATTGTATGTAGTATTCACCATTGCATGTAGGATTCGTCATTGTACGTCGTATTCGCCATTGCATGTAGTATTTACCATTGCACGTAGTATTCGCCATTGCACGTGGTATTCGCCATTGTACGTAGTATTCGCCATTGCACGTAGGATTCGTCATTGTACGTAGTATTCGCCATTGCATGTAGTATTCGTCATTGCACGTAGTATTCGTCATTGGACGTAGTATTCGTCATTGCACGTAGTATTTGCCATTGCATATGTAGTATTTGTCATTGCACGTAGTATTCGTCATTGGATGTAGTATTCATCATTGCACGCAGTATTTGCCATTGCACGTAGTATTCGTCATTGCGCGTAATATTCGCCATTGCACATAGTATTCTTCATTGCACGTAGTATTTGTCATTGCACATAATATTCGCCATTGCATGTAGTATTCGCCATTGCACGTAGTATTCGTCTATTATTCGCTATTGTAGTAGTATTCACCATTGTACGTAGTACTCGCCATTGCCTGTAGTATCCATCATTGCACGTAGTATTCACCATTATACGCAGTACTTGCCATTGCACGCAGTACTCGCCATTGTACGAAGTACTCTCCATTGTATGTAGTACTCTCCATTGCACGTAGTACTCTCCATTGCACGTAGTACTCGTCATTGCACGTAGTACTCTCCATTGCACGTAGTACTCTCCATTGTATGTAGTACTCTCCATTGTACGTAGTACTCGTCATTGCACGTAGTACTCTCCATTGCACGTAGTACTCTCCATTGCAAGTAGTACTCTCCATTGCACGTGGTCCATTGTATGTAGGACTCTCCCTTGCACGTAGTACTCGCCATTGCACGTAGTACTCTCCATTGCACGTAGTACTCTCCATTGCACGTAGTACTCTCCATTGTACGTAGTACTTTCCATTGCACGTAGTACTCTCCATTGCACGTAGTACTCTCCATTGTACATAGTACTCTCCATTGTACGTAGTACTCTCCATTGCACGTAGTACTCTCCATTGCACGTAGTACTCTCCATTGCACGCTCTCCATTGCAAGTACTCTCCATTGTACGTAGTACTCTCCATTGCACATAGTACTCTCCATTGCACGTAGTACTCTCCTTGTACGTAGTACTCTCCATTGCAAGTAGTACTCTCCATTGCACGTAGTACTCTCCATTGTACGTAGTACTCACCATTGTACGAAGCGTTGGAATAATTTCCACCTTTGTATAGACACAAGAGGCATCGGATGCATGCATGCAATTTAAGACCTGGTATTGTTGGCACTTGTACCGAGACGAGAATTATGCTTTGTCAGAGATGAAAGCAATAGGAGAGAAACAAAAGAAAACAAAGAAAATAAAAAAGCAGGTAAGTTTTAGCCCCGTATGTAAAGCAAAGTAAAGTAAAGTGAAGTAAGCACAATGCTCAGAGTTGAGCGTGGGGTAATCAGGAGTAGAGTTATGCCTTGTCTAGGCATACGGCATAATATTATGTTAGTTTTGTTGCCATCTTTGTCCCCACGCCGCCATTACTTTCACCGAGTGTGACTAGACCACTTGGCTGTTGGGTCGATAGGAGGGACAGAAAAACAATGTTCTGACTGGGAATCGAACGCTGGCCTCCTGGGTGATAGTCAGCCACTCCACCGACTGAGCTACCAGCGCCTCTTAGGTATATCGTGCAGTTGGTTATAATCCTTTTATGTATACATTCGAAGGATAATAGAAAACGGTTATTCCCGATAACTAATACCGTCTTCATCATTCTCTCTTTCTGTATCAGTTCCCATTCTACCTTCCGGTGTATGGCTTTAGATACCGAAATGATCTGTCTCCAGACTTCCCTGTCCTGACGTTTCTTGTCTCCTTCTGTAAAGGTTACATTTCTTTGCTCAAGTGTCTCTTCTATATCTTTTTCCATTTTGTCCAGGGTCTGCTTTTGGTCTTTTACCTTGATTTTAGCATTGTATACTGATTTAGCAATAAATCTTATCATTCATTCTATTTACATGCCCAAACCAACTGAGATGTTTTTATTTTTACTCTTAGTTTTTATGCCGTCGGATTTGGTTTGATCTCTTCTGGTTGTGTTTCTGCTTTTGTCTCTTTTAGTTTTCTTTTCTATTTTTATACAGATTTTTCATTTTTAACTGCTTGCACTCTATGGTATTCCCTACTGTCTAAGGTCCAAGTTTCATTGTCACAGAGGAGAGTATAAACTGTATTGTATACTGCAATTTTGTTTTTGTTAACAGTTTTTGTTTACTTATAAACGCCTTGCCTAGATGGTTATAAAATTGTATAGTCATTGCCTTTTGGATTCGCTGGCTGATTTTTTCTCTTATTTTCTCCTCTGAGTTATCATTACTCCAAGCAATTGTAGCTTTGAACTTAACTTCTCTCTGCCCATTTATTTTTTGTGTGTTTCAGTTTCCTTATTTACTAATATTGTTTTTCTTTTTCTTTGCATTTGTTTTCATTCACTGTCATTTAATTGATTTTTCAGCATGTTCATATTATACTCTAGGTCACTTTCTTACCTCCATCATACGTTTAATTCTCTGGTTTTATCCACATCCACCATTAAGGTGGTCTTGGGGTTTTTGGTTCGATTCTTGAATTTTGTCCGGACTGCTGTGAAAACAGCCAAGGGATCTTTGACATAGACGGAGGGTTGGGATATGCACTCGGGAACTCCTATAATGTAACGTCCACTTCCGATGTGACCAGGTGTCGACCGACCTACCTGGACCAGGGGTAGGGGGCATACTCGAAAAGACTCAAGACCACGACTATGTGGGTGAGATGCCTACACTTTGCCTCTGGATCATCAAGTCCCCCCCCTCCCCCTGTCCCCGTCCCCATCACAGGTAGTGTATAAAAGACATATTATTGTTAAAGCATCTTTGGGACAATGATAAGAAAAAGGCAAGGGAACAAAGAGAAAGATAATCAGTGACATCAGACAGGATCGAACCCATTACTTCTGCATCGGCATTCACCGCCTTGGTATGCAGGGAACACGCATTACGATGCACCATGCTAACACGCATTTTCATTTATACATACACACACGTACACACGTACACACATGCATACATACTTGCATACAGAAGTACACGCAAAGCACATATATACGTGTATTGGTTCCTTGTCTCTTCGTGTTCCTGATTTGTTGTTTTGGTTGTTGTTGTTTTCTTTGTAGATTTGTGTTGTATATTCAAGGCAATATCGTATGGTTAAAAGCGTGCAAAGCGTTAAAAGTATAAGAAAAAGACATTATCTCTTCACACAAAAAACATTTCCCCCTTGATTTCATTAATCATTTATTTAATTTCCTTTCTGTTTTTGAACGATTTTACTAATTTTGAAAATATTCTGCAATGAAACAATACTTAACTTCATGCATGTATTCAATGAAAAGGCAAAACAAATACAAAAAAACAAAGAAAAAACACCACAAAGCAAAATAACAAATCGTTGTTCCGTATGTTTTATAAAAACGGAACCCATAAGAATGTTAACAACTTCTCAACAGCGCCACCAATAGGCATACACATTATTCTTAACACATTAACCTTCGGTTAAGTTCATATACATTTTGATCAATATCAGTTTTGTTTGATAGAAAACAATGTTGAAACGAGAACAAGTCATAAACATGTGTAACAAGTCAATTAAAAAATAATTCATTTACTTGCGTGACTAGTCCTCCTCAACATCTTCTTCGATGATCAACTAATCTCGTAACGGACAGTGAACAACAGAGCTTCTCATTCACCGGATCTCGCTCCCTTGGATTTCTTCCTTTGGGGCTGTTTGGAAAAACAATGTGTGTAAAAATCATCCAAGGAACGTAGTTGAAAAACAATGTGTATAAAAATCATCCAAGGAGACGTAAAGACAGTGAGAATCGAGTTTTTGGTGCGCACAATGGAAAACTTCATGGAACGAGTGCAGCTGCAAACAGCAGACAAGCCGTCATTTGGAACAGTTTTTTGAATCCCTAATAAGGGGGTCATTTTGAATTGACTTGTTGCATCAACAATGTTTGAATATTGACGTTGATAGGTTTTTAAATCATCTTCACTGTTTTGGATGTACATCACTCTGTACACATTGCGTGACAGTCATTGTTTCGGGAGTTATATCGAACACAACTTATATTTATCAAAATGTATATAACTTAAGTTTATTGTGTTTAAATTGTATGGCGACTGGTGGCGTTTTTGACAATTTATTAACATTTAAATGGGTTCCGTTTTTTTAAACATATTGTACCATTGTAAGCTCGCTCCCAAAAATAGTTTTATGAATGAGGTCCTTGAACTGAGTACAAGTAAAATCACGACTATCAGCTGTATTCCCTTACATGTCCATCATTAATTTGAAGGATGACTCTAGCACCTAGACCAATGCTGGACCTACGTGAAATCCGTACAATTCTTTGTACAATTTCGCTCACAGTAAACTACCCTTTAGTGATTTAAAAAGGCGAATTTTGACAAATAAATCTAAGAAAAAAGAATAGAAAAGAAAAAGAAAAAGTACAAAACAACTAATTCTTGAAAGCAAGCACATCTTGTTTCTGTCAGTTAATACTGGTTGCATCATTCTCTATCTTTTCTCTCTTACCTTACTTTTGTATCTCGAATAAACTTTGTGTTGTGTAATGATAAATCATGACATTCGTTTCTTCTTCCCGTTTACCTTCAGTTTTATTTGAGATTTCATTCTTTTTATTTTTTATCAAGCTTGTGTCCTGAACATCCAATAAATTATTCGATTTCACCTGAAACATTACCGTTGTCCACACAATACCATAAATATTTCAATTTTAACTTAAACAACATCTATCTCCTTCACCACCACGATTTGTTTGTCTTGTCCAATTTATGGCTGTTGTAGTCAATAAATCTACATGCTTTAAATTCCACCTCCTCTGTAATTTTTCTGGTTTTCTCTGGTAAAACACACCTTTGTTATCTCGTTTTTGTATGTTAATTTGATAGGTAGAGTTCGTTGTTTTTGTATGTTAATTTGATAGGTAGAGTTCGTTGTTTTTGTATGTTAGTTTGATAGGTAGAGTTCGTTGTTTTTGTATGTTAATTTGATAGGTAGAGTTCGTTGTTTTTGTATGTTAATTTGATAGGTAGAGTTCGTTGTTTTTGTATGTTAATTTGATAGGTAGAGTTCGTTGTTTTTGTATGTTAATTTGATAGGTAGAGTTCGTTGTTTTTGTATGTTAATTTGATAGGTAGAGTTCGTTGTTTTTGTATGTTAATTTGATAGGTAAAGTTCGTTGTTTTTGTATGTTAATTTGATAGGTAGAGTTCGTTGTTTTTGTATGTTAATTTGATAGGTAGAGTTCGTTGTTTCAAACAACTTTGCTTCTTCTTGCACTGCCAAATCTACATCCCAATATCTCTCTCTCTCTCTCTCTCTCTCTCTCTCTCTCTCTCTCTCTCTCTCTCTCTCTCTCTCTCTCTCTCTCTCTCTCTCTCTCTCTCTCTCTTTCTCTCCCTTTCTCTCCCCCTCTCTCTCTCTCTCTCTCTCTCTCTCTCTCTCTCTCTCTCTCTCTCTCTCGCTCTTCGTGAAACAGATTACAAACTGATAATTTCATGTGTTATGTTATATGATCAGCAATGTGTCTGCCGTTCAATTGAACAGCATAAAAGCAACTTTCTATCAACATAACCCACCCCACCCCCACAAAAAGAACCCCCAACCCCCTCCTCAACCCCCCCCAAAAAAAAAACCCCCAACAAAACAAAACAAAACTAGGGATAAAACAAAAAAACCCTCAAAACACCTCACAACAACAACAACAACAAGCAACAGCAGCAAAAAGACTACACACGAACCCCCCCCCCCTTTCCCAAAACAGCAATCACACAACGACAACCTCCCGCCTCCCCGACAACAAATACAATTTAAAAAAAATAACCAACCAGGAAAAAGAATTGCCATTCATAAAACAAACAAACCCAAATAAATATAAAACTACAAACAGAAAACAACCACACAGCATCAACAGCGACAACCACACAGCAACAACAACCACAACCACACATTTGGAAGAAATTAACAGCGTGATATCGGCTTACATCCATAATGTTATTTTGGTACAAGAGGTCTATACAAAAGCAAAACTGGACCCTTCTCTCTACCCGCCCAGGTAATTGAACGATACAACAAAAGACAATAAAAACTACTCACTGCTTCCGTTGACTCACTGCAACACGTTGCCACAGACCATGGTCATGCTTCCGTTGACTCACTGCAACACGTTGCCACAGACCCTGATCCCGCTTCCGTTGACTCACTGCAACACGTTGCCACAGACCATGGTCCCGCTTCCGTTGACTCACTGCAACACGTTGCCACAGACCCTGATCCCGCTTCCGTTGACTCACTGCAACACGTTGCCACAGACCCTGATCCCGCTTCCGTTGACTCACTGCAACACGTTGCCACAGACCATGGTCCCGCTTCCGTTGACTCACTGCAACACGTTGCCACAGACCCTGAACCCGCTTCCGTTGACTCACTGCAACACGTTGCCACAGACCATGATCCCGCTTCCGTTGACTCACTGCAACACGTTGCCACAGACCATGGTCCCGCTTCCGTTGACTCACTGCAACACGTTGCCATAGACCATGATCCCGCTTCCGTTGACTCACTGCAACACGTTGCCACAGACCATGATCCCGCTTCCGTTGACTCACTGCAACACGTTGCCACAGACCATGGTCCCGCTTCCGTTGACTCACTGCAACACGTTGCCACAGACCATGGTCATGCTTACGTTGACTCACTGTCGTTGGTAATGCCTTTTTCTATATATGCATACCATATTGATATTGTACTGTATTGATATTGTACATTATTATATTGGCTGGTTCTTAAAGATAGCAACAGGTGTTAGAAATGGACATAACCAAATTAACATCAAATTAACATAATATTAGTGATGCATAAAATATACATAGTTTGCTCAGACAAAGCCATAGGTATAACTAATAAATATAGTTACATTAGCCAAGTCATAAGTTGTTCAAATTGCATTGAATCCTATCACTGTGCAGACCATATAAAAACATCCAAATTGAGTAATAATGAAAGGAAGGGAAAAACAATGAAATGTTTTTACATAAGGAAGAAAAATACATGTTCGTATAAAACAATGTCAAAAGCATAAAGGAGACATAACAATATTGGTATAGCAAAGAAAGAGTACCGAGAAATCCACAGTGTTACAAGACTAATGTTTAGAAGTACTGGTAAGTATGTCCACAATGTTACAAGACCAATGTTTAGAAGTACTGGTAAGTATGAGAAGTCCACAATGTTACAAGACCAATGTTTAGAAGTACTGGTAAGTATGAGAAATCCACAATGTTACAAGACCAATGTTTGGAAGTACTGGTAAGTATGAGAAGTCCACAATGTTACAAGACCAATGTTTAGAAGTACTGGTAAGTCCACAATGTTACAAGACCAATGTTTAGAAGTACTGGTAAGTATGTTGTTACAAGACCAATGTTTAGAAGTACTGGTAAGTATGAGAAGTCCACAATGTTACAAGACCAATGTTTAGAAGTACTGGTAAGTATGAGAAGTCCACAATGTTACAAGACCAATGTTTAGACCGGTAAGGTGTGTTTTTTTAAATCCCAGATGTGAGTCAGTTCACACCCTTTGATTATGCTGATCACTGATATTAGTTATATGATATGTAATAATATACTCTCATTTAAAACTAGATTAGAATTATAAACAAAGACAAGAAGATGTTACGAAGTAACATTTTATTTTGTCCTTTTCCAGTTAAGAAATTGATGTGAATGTCATTCCTGTTTTTTCACTATTATCTGTATTAGTATTAAATAACTACATGTTTTACATGCTACAAATCTCCTGTAGTTCCTCTCTTCCGCTTTCTATTGCTTACCATTATTATTATAATACTATTATGTCAATAAACTGTTATTAATAAACTCAACATTTTGATGATAACGTCTGTCGTAGGAAATGTATTTACTGTCCTTTAAAAAAACCCAACAACTCATGTCCCATGTCTCAGTTGTTTCTCGGTGGTTATTTTGATAATTTTTTCTTATTGTTCTTAGATTTACTAATTTCATGTAGGAAACATTACTTGAACTGTCCTAACACATAATTTTATAATATGGCATTATAATCTCCATGTCCATAACAATAATTCATAGACACTCAGACATGCACATCCGTGGGCGGTTGAAGGTTATACTGGTAGGTTCTATTTCTTTCCTTTCATTTTTTAAAATGTCTTTTATCTTGCTGTATCCTCTTCATTCGCCCTGAGGTTGCTGCTTGTGGTGGTTAGGCCAATTAAAAAATATTCAAAGTCCCTGGGAGTATATACAGTGTTCACAATACAGCTGCTGTAGAGTTTACTAGTAGCAATGTTAGGCATATAAACTGATTCCTTAAAATAAAACTTATTTAGGGTGGGATTGTTAGTAGCAGAACATATTATATTAGAACACAACATCAGTTATTGTAATATTGAGATACAGTAGGCAGAAGAAGGCGCAGTCGCATTCCATCAATTCAATGATAATTGATCATGCACTGGTTCCGTAGAAGGCCTTGCAAAATGTCAATATAAATTCATCACGTAGATGATGATGCAAAGGACAAGAAGACGTAAATCAGCGTAGGCCATGAATTGATGACGTTGACTGATGATTACTACCTCGTCACAGCATTGAACTAAAGCAAGTAAAAGCGAATAGAGAAACAGCATGATAGTTGCCATTTTGGTTCACTGTTTAGAACTCAAGGTCTGGGTTGTCATTGGAAGTGACGTCAGATTTTTTAGCCCTATTGTCTTTACAGATCACAGAACTTGCTGAGGCGTCCTGACCAGGATGCAAAAAGTGTCTAACACAGTAAGCTGAGCATCAAATTTGCATCAATTGTGTGAGATCTTGAAGTTTTGGAAACAAACATTTGAGAAATTAACGAAAAAGATTTTTAACCCTTAAAGGACCGAAGTCACCATGATTTGTTAAGTTAATAAAAGAAACTCGATAAAATTGGAAAAACCGGATATATTTTTAGACGCCTTTGCGTTGCATAGCAATAATAATAATAATGATAATAATAATAATAATAATAATAATAATAATAATGATAATAACAATAATAAGAATAGTAATAATAACAATAATAATAACAATAATAATAGCAACAACAACAACCACCACCACCACCACAACCACAAACAACAACAACGGCAGCGGCAGCGACAGCGACAGCAACAGCGACAACGATAACAATAACGATAATGATAACGATAACGCCAATACTAACGATAACGATAACAATAACGATAACTACAATAATGATAATAATAACAATAATATAATAATAATGATAATAATAACAATAATAATAATAATAATAATAATAAGAATAATAATAATAATAATAATAATAATAATAATAATAATAATAATAATAATAATAATAATGATAATAATGATAATAATAATAATAATAATAAAATAATGATAATAATAATAATAATACTAATAATAATAATAATAATAAATAATAATAATAATAATAATAATAATAATAATAATAATAATAATAATAATAATAATAATAATAATAATAGTTATATAATAATAATAATAATAATAATAATAATAATAATAATAATAATAATAATAATAATAATAATAATAATAATAATAATAATAATGATAATAATGATAATGATAATGATAATAATAATAATATTAATAATAATTATAATAGTAATAATAGTAATAATAATAATAATAATAGTAATAATAGTAATAATAATAATATAATAGTTATAGTAACAGTAATAATAATAATAATAATAATAATAATAATAATAATAATAATAATAATAATAATAATAATAATAATAATAATAATAATAATAATAGTAATAATAATAATAATAATAATATAATAATAATAATAATAATAATAATAATAATAATAATAATAATAATAATAATAATAATAATAATAATAATAATAATAATAATAATAATAATAATAATAATAATAATAATAATAATAATAATAATAATAATAATAATAATAATAATAATAATAATAATAATAATAATAATAATAATAATAATAATAATAATAATAATAATAATAATAATAACAATAATAATAATAATAATAATAATAATAATAATAATAATAATAATAATAATACTTTATGGATCGAAAGAAGGAAAGTACATTCTGTTCCTCATAAAAAAAGGTTAAAAATCATAATACATATTCATCATTGAATTTCCCAAACGTTAATAAGGCATTAATATTAGAATGACCAATACATCACATAAAATACATAAAATATACAACCTCATTCGAGCCCTCCTACGCCCCCCGCCCACACACACACATACAATATGACCCCCACATACACGCCCTCGGTCAAGCTCATTCTTCCATGTCCACCCCCACGTCCATTTGTTTTGTTGAAAATCTTGACTGCTGACGGAATGGATGAATTCAGGTATCTGTTCGTGTTGGCCTTTGGGATTCTGAACCTACCACTTCTAATTATTTTTAGACAGTCAATGTCTGCGCGAAGTGGATGAGTTTTGTCATTAGTGAAGTCAGTCAGTTTTTTGGTTATATGTCGATCATAAACTATGTCAAATGAGTTCTGTGTGTTCCCAATCAACCCACCTGCCTTTCTGATATCAAAGAAATTAGTATTACGTCTCCAGTAAAGACTATAAATTAGGCCTTCATATTTTTCTGTTGGTCTAAATAGAACTAGTTCTAAAATCTATCTAAAAATTTAGATCTATGTGTACGAATTTAGATATATATATATATATATATATATATATATATATATATATATATATATATATATATATATATATATATATATATATATATATATATATATATATATATATATATATATATATATATCGGAGTAATGACATATTATTTTGAGTGATTAAAATGGCATGATATATTATGTCTCTATAGTCTATGTATATGCAAGCAAAAGCATGAAAACATATTTATTTTATTTTATTATCATACATATCAGGTGAACCAAACCAAACCGACTCGAACTATGAAGGTCAAAGGTCAATAACTCTAACTTGGCACGTAAAGAGAAATTATTTGCTTCTTAGGTGAGCAAAGTTCAATACATTTCACGCATTAGTCTTTGCACAACAGGCTTAAGTACAAAAATAATACTGAAAAGCGCAAAATCGAAAGATCAAAATCTTGTGTAAAATAAGAATGTACCAACTGCCGCCTTATTTAGCACAACAAAGCTGAACGTTTTGATCGGGAATGCCACTGCGCGATTATGCACTAAATCCCATTTTTTTATTATTAAAGCCATTTTAATGAATTGTCTTCTGTTTGAATCAATCCTTTACCGACTTCACAACTTGTCCACAATCTCACTTCATGACACAGATTTTGTTGTTTACAATTTTGCTTTGTTGTGAATTTAGCTTAATCTTCATACTTGTCATCAAGTGAAGTTTAAAGTTTCAATCTTTATCTAGCTCAATGCTGTTCGTGATAGTATTTAACAATACCGATACTACCATTTTTAAGACTCGTTTTAAGGACAGAGGTTGGAGAGGATGGATAATACTGCAAGAATTTCCAAACAATAATGTAATAAACCTTATATCAATAGATTGATAAGAAAAGTTGCTAAAACCGGATCATCAAAACATCAAATGGGCAGCGGTTGACTGACGGCTGTGAGAAGAGAAATCAATGTTCAACAAGTGGGAAAACCTGTTGTATCTCAAGAGGACCATTCGGGGCACAAATCGAAAAGAAAGATTGACTAAGAACTAAAAGAAAAAGTCGCACTTCTATGAATAGAATAATCAAACGCGATTTACATTTAAATGCTTATAAACGAATACGACTGTTAAAGATAAGAAAACGTAAAACAAAAATGATCTTGATCCCGTTCTATTTTTAGATAGATTTACATGTGAGGAAGCCAACACGAATAGTATTCACTGACAAAAAGACTTTATTCCTGAATTGTAAAAGTATCGACAATATAGCGTTGTTTACGGACACAAATGGCCAAGGAAAATCACAAATTGGCCAAGGACGGTTGTATGAAGAAAGTCACAAATTGCCAAGGACGGTTGTATGAAGAAAGTCACAAATTGCCAAGGACGGTTGTATGAAGAAAGTCACAAATTGGCCAAGGACGGTTGCGTAAAGAATAAAATGGTTTTCAAAGAATGTTGTGGTTTCTGTTGGTGTTGCGGACTTTGGTTTGATTTGATTTACCCACATCCACCCTAAGGCGATCTCTGTGTGTTGTGGTAGGACCAGGAGGAGGAGGAGGAGGGGGGTAGCTTTTGCTCGAGAATATTTTCGAGCCCACTACCTTTTGGTTTGGAGGCCGGTACCTTACCTCTGGACTACCGAGTCCCCCTTGGAGAGGACAAGAACAAAAAGAAATTCATGCTGCCAACTCCATGACTGTTTTACTGGAAAATCTACTGTCAGATTGTAAGTTGTAAGTTGTGCCCATGCGGTGACTTTATTTTTCAACAGGATGGAGCCCTTTCTCATACCAGCACAGTAACACAAGTGTTATTTACTTCTAGAGCCCTATCTCATACCACCACAGTAACACAAGAGTTATTTACTTCTAGAGCCCTATCTCATACCACCACAGTAACACAAGAGTTATTTACTTCTAGAGCCCTATCTCATACCACCACAGTAACACATGAATTCTTTACTTCTCGAGCCCTATCTCATACCACCACAGTAACACAAGAGTTCTTTACTTCTCGAGCCCTATCTCATACCAGCACAGTAACACAAGAGTTCTTTACTTCTCGAGCCCTATCTCATACCAACACAGTAACACATGAATTCTTTACTTCTCGAGCCCTATCTCATACCAGCACAGTAACACAAGAATTCAATTAAACACCTTTACAAATGAAAGCTGTGTAAGTTAACAGTAGATCACATGATTTTAAAATGCTGTGCACATATTATGCCTCTACAAATGTACAAATTTGACAATAACTCGTGCATTTGTCAATATTTCTATTTGAAGTACCCACCTCTAATAAACAAATCGTTATAA
This sequence comes from Doris montereyensis, assembly GCA_037039925.1. NCBI lineage: Eukaryota > Metazoa > Mollusca > Gastropoda > Nudibranchia > Dorididae > Doris > Doris montereyensis. The sequence goes on along the minus strand of JAXRKP010001571.1, from coordinate 74,326 downwards.
TTTCACCTTACGATAGAACGTTAATTACAAATTGTTCATTGTTGAGTTTTTAGAATTTACATTTCCAGACGTTGTAGAGATGTGTTCATTAATACTTATTATTCATGTACATGTATAATCATAATATGTTGTACACTACATTGTATTGTTGATATATCATGTGTGCATATTGGTTTTGTTTGTACTGTCGGTATTTTTAAAATATTTCCTCATTATCGATATCGGTTTTAGGTCGTTGATATACAATAACAAAACATCTCAAATTGTTTGTTATGGTTTGTTCTTATGGTTGTTATCATTGTAAGCATGTTATTTTCGTTGACCAATTTCAAAGGGAGATAAACTTTCCGGTAAGATGGCTGGTGTTTATATTGTTGAAGCTGACAGTATTATTCTTATTGCTATAACAACACCACAAGGTTGAAAGTAATACATGTGGTAATTTAATCATAGATATTGCTATTATGGTTGTTGTTGCCTGGTTATTAATATTTTTGTTGTTGTCGTTATTACCATTATTTTTGTTATTACATTGTACACGTGTTACTTTTACGTTTCATATTATTGCCAGTGTTTTGTGATATTTATTATTGCTGTTAGGCCTATTATTGCTGTTTTTATTATCATTTATACTATTACTATCAGTAGCATTATAACTAATCTTGATATTACTTTTAATGTTCTTATTTCTGAGTTTACACCAATACTACAACTATTCTACTATTTTCATTTCATATCAGAAGTATTATTGCTGTGATTAAAATACGATTTGATCTGGTACTAAAGGCTATTAAAAAAAGGAATCTAGATCGAGAATGTGGCACAGTTTATCTTTTAACCGAAGGAAAGTAGATAGACCTAGCACTTCATTAAATTCCCAATTCTGGATCTACATCTAAAGTTTCTAGCTAGTTTATGATATCTATTCCAAACGATAAGAAGATTACAGTTAAAACGTTGACCTTCTCGTTGGAATTTAGAAATAGATTTGAGCGTGAATTAAGTCCCATGCGTTAGTCAAATAGAAACATAGACGAAACGGTTCAAACAACTTCCTTTGTTATTTATATTTCTTTATCATACAAGACACTAAATCTATCTTTCATTGTGCCCCAACCCTCTTTATAAAACATTTAATTTTTACCAAGTTTATAGAGCTAGATCTCTGCCTTTATTTTGCTGAGTGCAGCAAGTGGCTATGAAGCCTGGGGCTTAAAAATGCGGAAATAATTTGGTTAAGTAATCTGCTAGGTCTAAAATGCTTTGGGAATCCGGTCCAAGGACTTCTTTCCTCCACCCACACCTCACGCGCCACGTCAGCTTTCCACGAAGTTCTGGTCATGCTCATCCACGTGACGTCATCCCACCTTATGATTTCTCACCTATTCTTTCTTCTTCAATTGGTTCGTCTCCATACGTCTGGTTGATGATTTCCCTTTCCTTCTGCCCCCCCCACGCGTTGGCCTTCAGACTGTATTTACTTGTCTGGCCATATTAGTCATTTCTACAATGCTTCTCCGCGTTCGCTGTTCTTGCACTCATTCCTTTAGTTGACGCTTCGTCTTCCCACCAGACGCCACGTATTCTCTTCGAATCAACTCAATTAGTTTTCCATCCATTTGTCGCTTCCCAATGTCTCTGGGGTATCATAACATGCCATTAATACTGAAAACAAGGACTATTTAATCCACACTGTATATATATATATATATATATATATATATATATATATATATATATATATATATATATATATATATATATATATATATATATATATATCATTTATACTTCATATCACCTTAAAGTCTGGAGAGTAAACACAGTATCATGGCTACAAACCTATGTATTGCAATTTGATCAATATTAATTGTTTTACATTTTAAGTATCCCACACTAATATATGTTCATTAATTGTTTTACATTTAGAAGTTCTTATCATTTAAGACAAATTGACACTGATGTTTCTTGTCACTATCACGTCCTTGAGTGTCTTTAAAGTCTGGCTGTCGAGTAAACACAGTATCATTGTTCTACTCTGTCCTACAAACCTATTTATTGCAATAGTTGATCCACATAATATATGAATTCATTAATTGTTTTACATTTTAAGCTTCTTATGATTGTGTGTACTCATTAGTGAAGACAAATTGCCACTCACAGAAGTGATGTTTCAGGCATTGTCACTATTTGAAGTGTGTCGTCCTGAAGAGTGTCTTTGCACAGACACGCTTGTCATCCGCGTCTCGTGCTGTCGCAGAGTCTCTGGAAGATATAATAGTGGTGCGTTGTTCTACTCTGTCCTGAGCTATTGCTCCGATTCCTGCACCTTGTTGCTTGCATGTTGGCGTGTCCTTGTCATGCTGAAAAAGAGGCAGATATTGCGGTTCTAAAAAACAGAGGCATACAAAGCAGATGTGCGGTGGTTGTTGGTATCACTTATTCCACGTTAATGCTTGCCATACAGACTTGCTCGGAACACATGAAGAGGTGTGCGATGGTTGCACGAAATGATATCCACACACAAGAGGTGTGCGATGGTTGTAATATCCACACATGAAGGTGTGTGCGGTGGTTGCAAAATGATATCCACACATGAAGAGGTGTGTGATGGTTGTGGTTGTTTGTAAATGATATCCACACATGAAGAGGTGTGTGATGATATCTGTTGTACGAAATGATATCCACACATGAAGAGGTGTGCGGTGGTTGTACATATTATCCACATAAAGAAATGATATCCACACATGAATAGGTGTGTGATGGTTGTAGGAAAATGATATCCACACATGAAGAGGTGTGTGGTGGTTGTAGGAAATTATATCCACACATGAAGAGGTGTGTGGTGGTTGTAGGAAATCATATCCACACATGAAGAGGTGTGCGGTGGTTGCATATTATCCAAATGATATCCACCACATGAAGAGGTGTGCGGTGGTTGCACGAAATGATATCCACACATGAAGACCTTCTCCTTCATACCTGTTGTGGTGAATGACTCAAGCCTTTATTGTATATCACTCCAGTGGACGGCGCCAAACTCAAATTCTTCTATCAGCAAAACAAAAGATTGAAACGGATTTCACCAGAAAACACAAATAGACTTTCATTCAACTCTTAGACGATGAATATGTCTCGCAGCCCATGTCAATCTGTTGTTCATATAACGCCTAGAAATGGCAGGTTCAATGAGACTTTGTCTACTTTTGAAACCAGGGGACGGTAATCCAAAGGGAACGTGTCGGCCTCTCAGCCAAGAGGTAGCAGGTTGAGTCCCACTAGCGGTTGAACAATTTTCTCAAGGTTTTTAGATCAAAATTTGTTTCCCCTCCTGGTCCAGGTAGGTGGATCGACACCTAGTTCCATCGGAGACGGATGACAAACAGGAGGTCCCGTGTGCAGATCACAAAATTATGTGCACGTTACAGATCCCTTGGCTGTTTACAAGGCAGTTCGGGCAAAATTAAATATCCTGCCAAACCCCCGAGATCACCTAAGTTGAGGATGTGGGTAAATGAAGTCAAATAAAAAAAACACTTTTGAAATCATCTTGATAAAGCCGACGACGTATGGTTGATGCGATAACACTCCTCGTGTTCCATGAGGTTCTCAGCATATGCGCTAACTCCTCGTGTTCCATGAGGTTCTCAGCAAATGTGTAAACAACTCCTCGTGTTCCATGAGGTTCTCAGCAAAACTGTGTAAACAACTCCTAGTATTTCATGAGGTTCTCAGCAAATGTGTAAACAACTCCTAGTATTTCATGAGGTTCTCAGCAAATGTGTAAACAACTCCTCGTGTTCCATGAGGTTCTCAGCAAATGTGTAAACAACTCCTAGTGTTCCATGAGGTTCTCAACAAATGTGTAAACAACTCCTTGTGTTCCATGAGGTTCTCAGCAAATGTGTAAACAACTCATTGTGTTCCATGAGGTTCTCAGCAGATGTGCAAACAGCTGTTTGGAACTGATTTCAAAGATAGGACAACAATATTAATTGGCGATCTTATGCAACAGTAGTTGTCCCCCTTGCTTGTCCTGTTTGTTTTTGGGCGGTCATCAATGGTACCGGTTTCCAAAGTCCACGATTCGATCTCACTATGGTGGAATGGTGAAACATCCCTGATCGCTATTCCAGATGGCAACATACCAATCGCTTGCCAACGTTCTTGAATTGATACTCTTGGCATCTCAATGACAACTATAGACACACTGTTCTGCCAAAAATCACCTGGTGTTTTTATCATTACAAGTTCAGTGAAATGTGTGTCAAATTTTAGAGTAATCGGTTATTTTATACCCAGCCTGGGTATGAAAATGTTGATTTACATGTGACAGCCATGGCAATCAAATGAGTCCATTTACATGCTACTAATCAATTGGTCAAAAATCAATAATTCACACGCTTTGAACCTACATTCATGTTTAAAAATCGCTCATTTGCATTCACGTTTAACGGTTTTTAAAACAGATTATCAATGAGGTGCGTTTTTAAAAACAGATTATCAATGAGGTGCGTTTTTAAAAACAGATTATCAATGAGGTGCGTTTTTAAAAACAGATTATCAATCAGGTGCGTTTTTAAAAACAGATTATCAACGAGGTGCGTTTTTTAAAAACAGATTATCAATCAGGTGCGTTTTTAAAAATATGTTCTATGCGCAAGCTTGCAGAGCTAATCTCTGAGCTCGATTAGAATACGTGGACAAGGGGCTTGCTCCAGTCTAACGTGTATCTAGGGTGTTTTAATTTGGAATAAACTCTTGTGGATCTAATACATGCGCAAATACACTGCATTCTCACATCAGGGTTTAAGCCTTGTATATTTGGATCTTGGCGTCAAAATTCCGCTGGTAGGGTTGGATCTAAATCATATAACAGCGATTCTGAAAGAATTGCACTGGTTACCCATGCAATCCAGAATCGAATACAAAGCTGCTGTTATTTCTTTTTAATTGTTTTAAGACACTGGTCCTTCTTATCTCAATCGATCGATTACTCCTTATAAACCATCCTGTAACTTAAGACCAGCAAGTGATCGTTTGGCTGTTTCTTCTACTCTTTAACTTAACAGCTTCGGTAGAAGGTCTTTACTTATGTCAGTCCAGGCTTCTGGAACAATCCTGAACATTGATCTATAAAATGCCAGAAATATCGAAGCTTCAAAACAAATTTGAAAACCAATCTTGTTAGAAAATACTTTATTTCTTAAATATTACAAACTGGTAATTAACAAACTTTTCTCGTACATATGTATTGTTAAAGTGTGTAATTATCATTTTAACATGTTCATTTCTATCTTGCATTGACGTTCATACATAACGTTCTTTTCCATCGCCCCCATTTATTTTGTGATTTATAACCAAGCCTTGGGCCATGCAGAAGTTTTACATCATTGCATATTTACCGTATGTATGGTTGATATTGCACATGTATGTATGTTTGGCATTAGTCATGATTGTGTTATTCTGGAAATCTTATGCTCATGTATAAACGCTATCAAAATGTACTAATATTATTATCATTATTATCTCCCACTTACTTCCTTCACATCGCGAGACCACCTTCAGATTCTCACCAGTGAGAAAATAACAGACAACAGATGTAATGCACTCTTCTAAATTCTAAACAAACTTTTATGCTTTGTTTGCTTGAAATGATTGCCAAGACAATACGTAGCTATGAGGTTTGAGCAGACAAAACTGGTTATGGAAGTTTAGACTCCCCCCCGCCCGCATGTTATGATTTTGCAAAAGTTATAATCAAATAAGCATGTTTTAAGCTGTATGATATCAAGCACTGTTCTTAGAACGAGTCAATACTCGATATTGAAATTACTTGGTTAGGTGTGAACAGTAATAAAATTCCAACTTCTTTACTACAAAACCTTTTGAAAATGGCGACTTAAGTCAATGAACATTCTATTCAAAGACGAGATTTTCCGTAATTTAATGTCACTTCTGTAATTAAATGTCACTTCTGTGATTGGATGTCACTTCACGTAATTAAATGCCACTTCCGGTATTAAAAAAATGCTGAAACAAAAAATATCTTGGGATCATTTTTATCGAAGATTTTGGAAAAGGTCGTTGCAATACAATTAAAGAAACAACTTCTGAAATATAAATTATTTGAACCCAATCAGTCAGCTTACAGACAATATCACAGCACAGAAACAACCTTGCTTAAGATAAAAATGATTTGTTGTGCGCTGTCGCTGAACGCAAAGTGTCAGTCTTAACCCTGATTTAAGCGCGGCGTTTGATACACTTGACCATTTATTCTTATTGAGCGACTTTCCAAAATTTTTGGTCTAGAAGGCACTGTCCTTGACTGGTTATATCCTATCTTCATTATCGTACCCAATCTATCTCTCTTAAAAGAGTGCGATCTTCTCCGTTTCCACTCAAGTATGGGGTTCCACAAAGGTCGGTGCTTGGTCCCCTACTATATACATTGTATACACAACCACTTGGTGATATTGTCAAACAGCATGGGGTAAACTATCACATGTATGCTGACGATACGCAACTTTACAAATCTGCCATGTCTATAAATACAAATTATATTTTGAAATCCATGGAATTATGTATATCTCATGTAAAAGCGTGGATGTCTACTAACACACTTAAACTGAATGAAGGAAAAATCGAAATATTACTATGTAATCCAAAAAAAAACTCAGTTTTACTGACGGAACTAACTCTATCAGGGTCGAAAACGAAGAAATAAAATTCACGAAGAATGATACAAATCTTGGGGTTTATTTCGATGACAATTTATCTATGGAACATCATATAAAACATCTCTGTAAAACTCTTTACCACGAAATCAGACGATTAGGCCACCTATCAAACTTTCTTAATTTAAATTCTCTTAAAACATTGACTTCAGCACACGTTTTTTTCCAAAATTGATTATTGCAACTCCCTATTTTATAATTTAGCTGATGTCTTGATTCCTAAGCTCCAACGTATCTAAAACCACACGGCCAGAGTGGTTTTGAAGAAAAAGAAATGTGAACACATTACCCCTACGTTTATGTCTCTGCATTGGCTCCCAATCGATAGGCGAATAATATACAAAATCGCGAATTTGTGTCACAAATGTAAAACTCCAAATTCTTTAAATGACCTGATCTCTGGTTATGTTCCATCCCGCCAACTGAGATCTACAAATCAATGTCTGTTAAGCGTTCCCCCAAAGAAAGGTCTGACAAAACTGTCGCTGCGCTCTTTTACATATGCAGGTCCTCACGTCTGGAATGTTCTTCTGCTGTCAATGCGATCTATGGTTGACACGTCGGAAGACACCTTTAAAAAACATCTCAAAACATACCTCATGCGATGCTTCTTAGAAGAAAAATAATTGTTTTCATTATGCGATTTTAATTCATGCACTATACACCTTTATAGATGATATTATGTTGTCATGTATTTATGTACATTGCTCATCTTTTTTACTATGTTTGTATACATGCGCCTAGAGCTGTCGTAAGATGGGTGTGGGCGCTATAGAAATGAATTATATGATTATTATTTAGACCCTACACGCAAACTAACATGGTTGCAGTCGGTGGCCTACAATACAACCCCTTGACGCATACAGATCGACCAACTCAGAGTTAGATATCAACTAGATTACGGACAGTCATGGTAATAGTCTTTACATGAACTACCAGGTGTCTAATAATACAGACTCCAAAACTTGCCGACGTTCCTTGGATTGGTAGGACATATATGGCTCTCTCTCTCTCCAGTGTTATTTCTCTCTATTAGAATAGTACTCTGAAAATCACGTCATCAAACAATGAAGGGATAATTTCAATAATGTACCTAGTCACAATTACGTCATTTAGAGAACAAAAAAAAAAAACATACACTGTGGCGCTGTTTGCTTTGGGAATTCCAAAGTTAAAATGGCAATAAACGTAATGTATTTTCATTTCAAAATGTTCAAACTTTTCAGGAAGCATGATTTCCCTTTATTCCCTAGGATTATCTCCCTGTCTCGTTTTTCCGCGAAAATGGACATAGACACATTGTTGAACCGACCCATCCAAATATTGAACATGTTTTTACAAAAAGAAATTGCATGGGACAGGCAAACAGAGCTTTGAATTCATTTAATTTTGGAGACAGATTGTATCTGTTGTATGGAGGAACTATACGAAATACGAATGTAGGCTAAAGTCGATGGACAAATAGCAAACAGAACGTTGACCTGAGGTCAAGGGAGTTCAAACCCTAATAATTGTGGACCATACGTTTATAGAGCCAACCCTTTCAAATCCAACCGCAAAGTGTTTCAAACGTTCGAGTACAAGGATCGAATTATCGGATTACAAAAGCTCGGATTGATAGAGAAAATGTGAAAACAAGAAAATCGATACTAGCTTAAAGGGATTTAATCTATCTCATTATAGTTAGACACATCCAAGCGTCCCTACAGACAAGTACATTTCACGCACATCATGCACGCACGAAAGCTTTTTTTTTGTAAGTAGCTATTCAACCTTCAGTCGTAGCTGTTTGTTCGGCCAATCTGATTTGATTCGATTACTTTTTAATCGATGCGCAAATCTTTTCATTTCCTGTGCCATGGTGTTTGTGAAGAGGTTGTGACCACGATACAACAGGACATCGACTGAAATAAAACATAAAGCCATTTAATTTTGTGGCTGAAAACAAAAATTACAAAGCAAACAAATGGACAACCGTAGATACCGAAGACTTTAAAGGATAATTGTACATGCATGTGCATGCATGTACTTGTGTGAGCATGTTAGGTGTGCATTTAGATTTAAGAGATACACAGATGAAGGGAGAGAGAGAGAGAGAGAGAGAGAGAGAGAGAGAGAGAGAGAGAGAGAGAGAGAGAGAGAGAGAGAGAGAGAGAGAGAGAGAGAGAAGAGAGAGAGAGAGAGAGAGAGAGAGAGAGAGAGAGAGAGAGAGAGAGAGAGAGAGAGAAGAGAGAGAGAGAGAGAGAGAGAGAGAGAGAGAGAGAGAGAGAGAGAGAGAGAGAGAGAGAGAGAGAGAGAGAGAGAGAGAGAGAGAGAGAAGAGAGAGAGAGAGAGAGAGAGAGAGAGAGAGAGAGAGAGAGAGAGAGAGAGAGAGAGAGAGAGAGAGAGAGAGAGAGAGAGAGAGAGAGAGAGAGAGAGAGAGAGAGAGAGAGAGAGAGAGAGAGAGAGAGAGAGAGAGAGAGAGAGAGAGAGAGAGAGAGAGAGAGAGAGAGAGAGAGAGAGAGAGAGAGAGAGAGAGAGACAGACAGACAGACAGACAGACAAAGAAACAGACAGACAGGCAGACAGAGCCATAGCCACAGCCAGAACCAGAGCCAGAGCCAGGGGCAGGACAGAGACAAAGACAGAGACAAAGACAGAGACAGAGACAGAGACAGAGACAGAGATAGAGACAGAGAGAAAGAAAGAATATGAAAACAAAACATAAGCGTTTAGCCAAGAAAGACAAAGACAGCGGAGATCGTGTATATTATAAAACAAATAAAACAGTGATTATCTTAAAGAAAATAATAGAGAGACATGTATTATTCTTTTCTTGAACGTTCATTATTGAACAGTCTGTACCCAACACAACATTATTGTAAAACACCTGTAATGATACGCTTTGCAAAGATAACAAAATTACACCAACAATTATACTTTTGTCTACGGTAATAATCAATAACAGAGACGAGAATAACAAAGACACTCTGCGACGCATATGATACATATATGGCCCAGGAAGGTTTCAGACAAACTGTGGTGAAAATCAGCAAGCTCACAGAGCTGCATTTGAGACCTTATTATGTCTATGTCTGTTCCCACACCTTTTCTCTCCCTCTTCCGTTAACACCCCTCCCCCGTCCTCCCATCCTTGTGTTGTATCCATCCGCAGTACCACTCATTTTGATTAAGAAATTAAACATTTACTCTCCTTACCCATCTGGTTCATACGTTTGAATAGATTCGTTGTCTCCATCGCCTGAAAAAAAAAAGAATACCGCATCCACTACCACCCCATTAATAATAACCGCAACAATAGGACAAAAACACTATAACTAAAACTACACCCCCAAAAACCCCAACAAAGAAACCAACACCCCCAAAAAACCCAACAAAAACAAACAAACAAACCCCCAAACAAAATCTCAACAAAACAAAGCAACAACAACAAAACACACAAGAAAAACCCCCACAACGAACAACCACAAAACAACAAACCCCCCAAAGCAAACAAGACAAAAACTAAAAAAAAACCCAAAAACCGGCAGCCAACTCCCACATCACCTCCTCACCCAAGAGCACCAAAAAAAAATAACGACAAAACCATTAACCTCCGAAAGTTTCACTACAAACAAACAAAGTTAAACATAAGATCAAAACAAGACAAAGGAATAATCACACAACTAGAAAAGAAAAATACTCTGAGAGTGTTGACCTCCTTCAAGGCCAATTAATACCCTATGTCAATGTGGCTTTGTCAACATATAGTTTTTGTATAATGCAACATAGGACTAATATTCATAATATTCTTGAAGTTTCCTTTCGTAATATTTATCGACATTTAACAGTTTCAGTCATAGTTTCTGATGGCTCTCCCGCCTTCTCTTTTTGTTTTCTGATTTTCTACTATCAATTTATGATAGATGCAAGTAGCTCAGACGGTAGAGCGTCCCCTGTCAGTAGAGCATCTCACTGTCGGTAGAGCGTCTCACTGTCGGTAGAGCGTATCACTGTCGGTAGAGCGTCTCACTGTCAGTAGAGCGTCTCACTGTCAGTAGAGCGTCCCTGTCGGTAGAGCATCTCACTGTCGGTAGAGCGTCTCACTGTCAGTAGAGCGTCTCACTGTCGGTACAGCGTCTCACTGTCAGTAGAGCGTCTCACTGTCGGTACAGCGTCTCACTGTCAGTAGAGCGTCTCACTGTCGGTACAGCGTCTCACTGTCAGTAGAGCGTCTCACTGTCGGTACAGCGTCTCACTCTCAGTGTCGGTACAGCGTCTCACTGTCAGTAGAGCGTCTCACTGTCAGTAGAGCGTCTCACTGTCAGTACAGCGTCTCACTGTCAGTAGAGCGTCTCACTGTCAGTACAGCGTCTCACTGTCGGTACAGCGTCTCACTGTCAGTACAGCGTCTCAGTGTCGGTACAGCGTCTCACTGTCAGTAGAGCGTCTCACTGTCGGTAGAGCGTCTCACTGTCGGTAGAGCATCTCACTGTCGGTACAGCGTCTCACTGTCGGTAGAGCGTCTCACTGTCGGTACAGCGTCTCACTGTCAGTAGAGCGTCTCACTGTCGGTACAGCGTCTCACTGTCAGTAGAGCATCTCACTGTCGGTACAGCGTCTCACTGTCAGTAGAGCGTCTCACTGTCGGTACAGCGTCTCACTGTCGGTAGAGCATCTCACTGTCGGTAGAGCGTCTCACTGTCGGTAGAGCGTCTCACTGTCGGTAGAGCGTCTCACTGTCGGTAGAGCGTCCACTGTCAGTAGAGCATCTCACTGTCGGTAGAGCTTCCCTATCATAGAGCATCACTGTCAGTAGAGCGTCTCACTGTCAGTAGAGCGTCTCACTGTCAGTAGAGCGTCTCACTGTCAGTAGAGCGTCTCACTGTCGGTAGAGCATCTCACTGTCGGTACAGCGTCTCACTGTCAGTAGAGTGTCTCACTGTCGGTACAGCGTCTCACTGTCAGTAGAGCGTCTCACTGTCGGTACAGCGTCTCACTGTCAGTAGAGCGTCTCACTGTCGGTACAGCGTCTCACTGTCGGTACAGCGTCTCACTGTCGGTACAGCGTCTCACTGTCAGTAGAGCGTCTCACTGTCGGTACAGCGTCTCACTGTCGGTAGAGCGTCTCACTGTCAGTAGAGTGTCTCACTGTCGGTACAGCGTCTCACTGTCGGTTCAGCGTCTCACTGTCGGTACAGCGTCTCACTGTCGGTAGAGCGTCTCACTGTCGTACAACGTCTCACTGTCGGTAGAGCGTCTCACTGTCGTCTCACTGTCGTCTCACTCTCGGTGTCACAGTCGTCCCACTCTCGGTAGAACGTCTCACTGTCGTCTCACTCTCGGTAGGATCTCACTGTCGTCTCACTGTCGTCTCAGCGTCTCACTGTTGTCTCACTGTTGTCTCACTGTCGTCTCACTGTCGTCTCATTGTTGTCTCACTGTCGTCTCACTGTCGTCTCACTGGTAGAGCGTCTCATTGTCGTCTCACTGTCGGTAGGGCGTCTCACTGTCGTCTCACTGTCGGTAGAGCGTCTCACTGTCGTCTCACTGTCGGTAGGGCGTCTCATTGTCGTCTCACTCTCGGTAGGGCGTCTCATTGTCGTCTCATTGTCGTCCTCATTGTCGTCTCACTGTCGTCGTGTCACTGTCGGTAGGGCGTCTCATTGTCGTCTCACTGTCGGTAGGGCGTCTCATTGTCGTCTCACTGTCGGTAGGGCGTCTCATTGTCGTCTCACTGTCGTCTCACTGTCGTCTCACTGTCGTCTCACTCTCGGTAGGGCGTCTCACTGTCGTCTCACTGTCGGTAGGGCGTCTCATTGTCGTCTCACTGTCGGTAGGGCGTCTCATTGTCGTCTCACTGTCGTCTCACTCTCGGTAGATCGTCTCATTGTCGTCTCATTGTCGGTAGGGCATCTCATTGTCGTCCCATTGTCGGTAGAGCGTCTCATTGTCGTCTCATTGTCGTCTCACAATCGTCTTACTGTCGTCTAACTGTCGGTAGGGCGTCTCATTGTCGTCTCACTGTCGGTAGGGCGTCTCATTGTCGTCCCATTGTCGGTAGGGCGTCTCACTGTCGTCTAACTGTCGGTAGGGTGTCTCATTGTCGTCTCACTGTCGTAGGGCGTCTCATTGTCGTCTCACTGTTGGTAGGGCGTCTCACTGTCGTCTCACTGTCGGTAGAGCGTCTCACTGTCGTCTCACTGTCGTCTCACTGTCGTCTCACTGTCGTCTCACTGTTGGTAGATCGTCTCACTGTCGTCTCACTGTCGGTAGAGCGTCTCACTGTCGACTCACTGTCGTCTCACTCGTCTTACTGTCGTCTCACTGTTGTCTCGTGTACTGTCGTCTCACTGTTGGTAGAGCGTCTCACTGTCGTCTCACTGTCGTCTCACTGTTAGTAGAGCGTCTCACTGTCACACTGTTGTCTCATTGTCGTCTCACTGTTGGTAGAGCGCCTCACTGTCGTCTCACTGTCGTCTCACTGTTAGTAGAGCGTCTCACTGTCGTCTCACTGTTGGTAGAGCACATTGTCGTCTCACTCACTGTCGTCTCACTGTTAGTAGAGCGTCTCACTGTCGTCTCACTGTTAGTAGAGCGTCTCACTGTCGTCTCACTGTTGGTAGTCTCACTGTCGTCTCACTGTCGTCTCACTGTGGTAGAGTGTCTCACTGTCGTCTCACTGTCGGTAGAGCGTCTCACTGTCGTCTCAGTAGAGCATCTCACTGTCGTCTCACTGTCGTCTCACTGTCGGTAGAGCGTCTCACTGTCCACTGTCGGTAGAGCGTCTCACTGTCAGTAGAGTGTCTCACTGTCGGTAGAGCGTCTCACTGTCGGTAGAGCGTCTCACTGTCGGTAGAGCGTCTCACTGTTGGTAGAGCGTCTCACTATAGAGCGTCTCACTGTCGGTAGAGTGTTTCACTGTCGGTAGAGCGCCTCACTCCGGTAGAGCGTCTTCACTGTCATTAGAGCGTCTCACTGTCGGTAGAACGTGTCACTGTCGGTAGAGCGCCTCACTCTGAGTAGAGCGTTTCACTGTCAGTAGAGCGTCTCCCTTTGAGTAGAACGTGTCACTGTCGGTAGAGCGTCTCACTCTGAGTAGAGCGTTTCATTGTCAGTAGAGCGTCTCACTTTGTCGGTAGAGCTATCTCACTTTGCAGAGCGTCTCAGAGCGTATCACTGTCGGTCTCGCAAGCGTCTCACTGTCGGTCACAGCGTCTCATTGTCGGTAGAGCGTCTCACTGTCAATAGAGCGTCTCACTATCGTCTTGCTGTCAGTAGAGCGCCTCACTGTCGTCTTGCTGTCATTAGAAGACTCACTGTTGTCTTGCTGTCAGTAGAGCGTCTCACTGTCGTCTTGCTGTCAGTAAACCGTCTTACTGTCGTGTTGCTGTCGGTAGAGCGTCTCACTGTCGTCTTGCTGTCAGTAGAGCGTCTCACTGTCGGCATGCTGTCAGTAGAGCGTCTCACTGTCGTCTTGCTGTCATTAAAACGACTCACTGTCGTCTCACTGTCGTTTTGCTGTCAGTAGAGCGTTTCACTGTCGTCTTGCTGTCGTCTTGCTATCAGTAGATCTCATTGTCGTCTCACTGTCGTCTCACTGTCGTCTCACTGTCGTCTTGTGTTAGTAGAACGTCTCACTGTCGTCGTCTGTTACTGAACGTCTCACTGTCGTCTCACTTTCGTCTCACTGTCGTCCTGCTTTCAGCGTCTCACTGTCGTCTTGCTGTCGTCTTGCCGTCAGTAGAGCGTCTCACTGCCGTCTCACTGTCGTCTTGCTGTCAGTAGAGCGTCTCACTGTCGTCTTGCTGTCGTCTTGCTGTCAGTGTAGACGGTCTCACTGTCGTCTCACTCATGTCTTAATGTCAGTAGAGCGCCTCACTCTCGTCTTGCTGTCAGTAGAACATCTCACTGTCGTCTTGCTGTCGTCTTGCTGTCGTCTTGCTGTCGTCTCACTCTCGTCCTGAGGTCGTCTTGCTGTCGTCTTGCTGTCGTCTTGCTGTCATCTTGCTGTCGTCTCTCTGTCCTCTCACTGTCATCTCACTGTCGTCTCACTGTCGTCTTGCTGTCAGTAGAGCGCCTCACTCTCGTCTTGCTGTCAGTAGAGCGTCTCACTGTCGTCTTGCTGTCAATAGAGCGTCTCAATGTCGTCTTGCTGTAAATAGATCGTCTCACTGTCATCTTGCTGTCAGTAGAGTGTCTCACTGTCGTCTTGTTGTCAGTAGAGTGTCTCACTGCCGTCTTGCTGTCAGTAGAGCGACTCACTGTTGTCTTGCTGTCAGTCGAGCGTGTCACTGTCGTCTCACTGTCATCTTGTTGTCAGTAGAGTGTCTCACTGTCGTCTTGCTGTCAGTAGAGCGACTGGCTGTCGTCTTGCTGTCAGTCGAGCGTGTCACTGTCGTCTCACTGTCATCTTGCTGTCAGTAAAGCGTCTCACTGTCGTCTCACTGTCGTCATGCTGTCAGTAGAGCGTCTCACTGTCGTCTCACTGTCGCCTTGCTGTCAATAGAGTGTCTCACTGTCGTCTTGCTGTCAGTAGAGCGTCTCACTGTCGTCTTTCTGTCAGTAGAGCGCCTCATTGTCGTCTTGCTGTCAGTAGAGCGGCTGACTGTCGTCTTGCTGTCAGTAGAGCGTCTCACTGTCGTCTTCCTGTCAGTAGAGCGTTTCACGGCGTCTCACTGTCATCTCACAGTCGTCTTGCTGTCAGTAGAGCGCCTCACTGTCGTCTCACTGTCGTCTTGCTGGCTGTAGAGCAACTCACTGTCGTCTTGCTGTCAGTAGAGCGTCTCACTGTCGTTTCACTGTCAGTAGTGCGTCTCACTGTCGTCTCACTGCCAGTAGAGCGTCTCACTCTCGTCTCACTGTCAGTAGAGCGTCTCACTGTCGTCTTACTGTCAATAGAACATCTAACTGTCGTCGCAGTGGCATCGCAGTGTCGTCTCACTGTCGTCTCACTGTCATCTCACTGTTGGTAGAGCGTCTCACTGTCGTCTCATTGTCGATAAAGCGTCTAACTGTCGTTTCACTGTCGATAAAGCGTATCACTGTCGTCTCACTGTCATTTCGCTGCCGATAAAGCGTCTCACTGTCGGTAGAGCGTCTCACTGTCGTCTCACTGTCGTCTCACTGTCGTCTCACTGTCGGTCGGGCGTCTCACTGTCGTTTCATTGTCGATAGAGCGTCTCACTGTAGTCACGCTATCGGTAGAGCGTGTCACTGTCGTCTCACTGTCAGTAGAGCGGCTCACTGTCGTCTCGCTGTCGGTAGAGCATCTCAATGTCGATAGAGCGTCGCACTGTCATCTTACAGTCGGTAGAGCGTCTCACTGTTGCGTCACATTCGGTAGAGCGGTTTACGGTCGTCTCAGTGTCGGCAAAGTGTCTCACTGTTGCTAGAGCGTCTCACTGTCGTCTCACTTTCGTCTCACTGTCGGTAGAGCGTCTCACTGTCAGTAGAGCGTCGCACTGTCGTCTTACTGTCGGTATAGCGTCTCACTGTTCTGTCACTTTTGGTAGAGCATCTCACTGTCGTCACACTGTCGGTAAAGCGTCTCACTGTCGGTAAAGCGTTACACTGTCGTCTCACTGTCGGTAGAGCATCTCACTGTCGTCATACTGTCGGTAAAGCGTGTCACTGTTGGTAAAGCGTCTCACTGTCGTCTCATTGTCGGTAGAACATCTCACTGTTGTCACACTGTCGGTAAAGCGTGTCACTGTTGGTAAAGCGTCTCACTGTCGTCTCACTCTTGGTAGAGCATCGCACTGTCGTCACACTGTCGGTAAAGCGTCTCACTGTCGTGTCACTGTTGGTAGAGCGTCTCATTGTAGTCTGACTGTCGGTAAAGCGTCTCATTATCGGTAGAGCGTCCCATTGTCGTGTCACTGTCGGTAGAGCGTCTCACTGTCATCACACTGTCGGTAGAGTGTCTCACTGTCGTCACACTGTCGATAGAGCGTCTCACTGTCGTCCCACAGTCGGTAGAGCGTTTTTGTGTCATCTCACTGTCGTCTTGCTGTCAGTAGATCGTCTCATTCGTCGTCTCACTGCCAGTAGAGCATCTCACTGTCGTCTCACTGTCAGTAGAGCGTCTCACTGTCGTCTTACTGTCAGTAGAACATCTCACTGTCGTCGCAGTGGCGTCGCAGTGTCGTCTCACTGTCGTCTCACTGTCGTCTCACTGTTGGTAGAGCGTCTCACTGTCGTCTCACTGTCGGTAGAACATCTCACTGTTGTCACACTGTCGGTAAAGCGTGTCACTGTTGGTAAAGCGTCTCACTGTCGTTGCACTCTTGGTAGAGCATCTCACTGTCGTCACAGTGTCGGTAAAGCGTCTCACTGTCGGTAAAGCGTCTCACTGTCGTCTCACTGTTGGTAGAGCGTCTCATTGTAGTCTGACTGTCGGTAAAGCGTCTCATTATCGGTAGAGCGTCCCGCTGTGGTGTCACTGTCGGTAGAGCGTCTCACTGTCATTACACTGTCGGTAGAGTGTCTCACTGTCGTCACACTGTCGATAGAGCGTCTCACTGTCGTCCCACTGTCGGTAGAGCGTTTTAGTGTCATCTCACTGTCGGTAGAGCATCTCAGTGTCGTCTCACTATCGGTAGAGTGGCCCACTGTCGTCTCACTGTCGGCAGAGCGTCTCACTGTTGTATCACTGCCGGTAGAGTGTCTCACTGTCGTCTCACTGTGGGTAGAGCGTCTCACTGTCGTGCCAGAGTCAGTAGAGTGTCTCACAGTCGTGTCACTGTCGGTAGATTGCCTCACTGTCGCTAGAGCGTCTCACTGTCGTGTCACTGTCGGTAGAGCGTCTCACTGTCGTGTCACTGTCGGTAGAGCGCCTCACTGTCGTGTCATTGTCGGTAGAGCGTCTCACTGTCGTGTCACTGTCGGTAGAGCGTTTCACTGTCGGTAGAGTGTCTCACTGTCGTCTTACTGTCAGAAGAGCGTCTCACTGTCGTGTCATTGTTGGTAGAATGTCTCACTGTCGTGTCACTGTCGGTAGAGTGTCTCACTGTCGTGTCACTGTCGGTAGAGTGTCTCAATGTCGATAGAGTGTCTCACTTTCGGTAGAGTGTCTCCTCTCCGTAAGTGTCTCACTGTACGGTAGAGTGTCTCAATGTCGGTAGAGTGTCTCACTGTTGTGTCACTGTCGGTAGAGCGTCTCATTGTCGTGTCACTGTCGGTAGAACGCCTCACTGTCGTCTCACTGTCGGCAGAGCGTCTCACTGTCGGTAGAGTGTCTCAATGTCGTCTTACTGTCGGTAGGCGTCTCACTGTCGGTAGAGTGTCTCACTGTCGTCTCACTGTCGGTAGAGCGTCTCACTGTCGGTAGAGTGTCTCACTGTCGTATCACTGTTGGTAGTGTCTCACTGTCGTGTCACTGTCGGTAGAGTGTCTCACTGTCATGTCACCAGCGGTAGAGTGTCTCAGTGTCGGTAGAGTGTCTCACGGTCGGTTGAGTGTCTCACTGTCGTGTCTTTGTCGGTAGAGTGTCTCAATGTCGGTAGAGTGTCTTATTGTCGGTAGGTATAGTGTCTCACTGTCGGTATAGTGTCTCACTGTCGCTAGAGTATCTCACTGTCGCTAGAGTGTCTCACTGTCGGTAGAGTGTCTCAATGTCGGTAGAGTGTCTCACTGTCGGTAGGAGTGTCTCAATGTCGGTAGAGTGTCTCACTGTCGGTCAAGTGTCTCACTGTCGGTAGAGTGTCTCACTGTCGGTAGAGTATCTCACTGTCGGTAGAGTGTCTCAATGTCGCGTAGAGTGTCTCACTGTCGGTAGAGTGTTTCTGTCGTGTCACTGTCGGTAGAGTGTCTCAATGTCGGTAGAGTGTCTCACTGTCGTAAAAAGTGTCTCAATGTCGGTAGAGTGTTTCAATGTCGATAGAGTGTCTCACTGTCGGTAGAGTGTCTCACTGTCGTTAGAGTGTCTCACTGTCGGTAGAGTGTCTCACTGTCGGTAAAGTGTCTCACTGTGTCTCACTGTCGGGAGAGTGTCTCACTGTCGGTAGAGTGTCTCACTGTCGGTAAAGTGTCTCACTGTCGGTAGAGTGTCTCACTGTCGGTAGAGTGTCCTCACTATCGTTTCACTGCCGGTAGAGTGTCTCTCACTGTCGGTAGAGTGTCTCACTGTCGGTACAGTGTCTCACCGTCGGTAGAGTCTCTCACTGTCGATAGAGTATTTCGCTGTCGGTAGAGTGTCTCACTGTCGGTTTCACTGCCGTCGTTAGAGTGTCTCATTGTCAGTAGAGTGTCTTACTGTCGGTAGGGTATTTCACTGTCGTTTCACTGTCGGTAGAATGTCTCCAATGTCGGTAGAGTGTCTCACTGTCGGTAGAGTGTCTCACTGTCGGTCAGTAGTGTCTCCTGTCTGTCGGTAGCGTCTCTCAATGTCGGTAGAGTCTCTCACTGTCAGTAGAGTGTCTCACTGTCAGTAGAGTGTCTCACTGTTGAAACAGAGAGTGTCTCGCTGTGGGTAGAATGTCTCACTGTCGGTAGAGTCTCTCACTATCTTTCACTGCCGGTAGAGTGTCTCACTGTTATGTCACTGTCGGTAAAGTATCTCACTGTCGTATCACTGTCGGTAGAGTGTCCTACTGTTGTCTCAATGTCGCTAGAGTCTCTCACTGTCGGTAGAGCGTCTCACTGTCTGTAAAGCGTCTCCCTGTCGTTTTCAATGTCGGTAGAGTGGCTCACTGTCGTGTCACTGTCGGTAATGTATCTCACTGTCGGTAGAATGTCTCACTGTCGTTTCACTGCCGGTAGAGTGTCTCACTGTCGTGTCACTGTCGGTAGAGAGTCTCACTGTCGTATCACTGTCGGTAGAGTGTCTCACCGTTGTGTCACTGTCGCTAGAGTGTCTCACTGTCGGCGTCACTGTCGGTAGAGTCTCACTGTCGTGTCACTGTCGGTAGAATGTCTCACTGTCGCGTCACTGTCGATAGAGTGTCTCACTGTCGTGTCACTGTCGGTAAGTGTCTCACTGTCGTTTCACTGTCGGTAGAGTGTCTCACTGTCGTGTCACTGTGGGTAGAACGTATCACTGTCAGTAGAGCGTCTCACTGTCAGTAGAGCGTCCCACTGTCGTGTACTGTCGGTAGAGTGTCTCACTGGCAGTTGTGTCTCACTGTCGGTAGAGTGTCTCTCACTGTCGCGTCACTGTCGGTAGAGTGTCTCACTGCCAGTAAGGCGTCTCACTGTCGGTAGAGCATCTCACTGTCCGTAGAGCGTCTCACTGTCGGTAGAGCGTCTCACTGTCAGTAGAGCGTCTCACTGTCGAGCGTCTCACTGTCGGTAGAGCGTCTCACTGTCGTGTCTCACTGTCGGTAGAACGGTTTCACTGTCAGTAGAGCGTCTCACTGTCAGTAGAGCGTCTCACTGTCGGTAGAGCGTCTCGTCCTACTGTGAGTAGAGCGTCTCACTGACGGTAGAGCGTCTCACAGTCGTAACGTCTCACTGTTGGTAGAGCGTCTCACTGTCAGTAGGGCGTGTTTACTGCCAGTAAGGCGTCTCACTGTCGGTAGAGCATCTCACTGTCCGTAGAGCGTCTCACTGTCGGTAGAGCGTCTCACTGTCAGTAGAGCGTCTCACTTTCGGTAGAGCGTCTCACTGCCGGTAGAGCGTCTCACTGTCGGTAGAGCGTCTCACTGTCGTAAATGTCTCACTGTCGGTAGAGGGTTTCACTGTCCAGTAGAGCGTTTCCTCTCGGTAGAGCGTCTCACTGTTGATAGAGCGCCTACCTGTCAGTAGAGGCGTCTCTACTGTCGTAGAGCGTCTCCTGTTGGTGAGGGCTTCTCACTGTCGTAGAGCGTCTCACTGTTGTAGAGCGTCTCACTGTTGGTAGAGCGTCTCCCTGTCGGTAGAGCGTCCTCACTGTTGAGTAGAGCGTCTCACTGTCGGTAGAGCGTCTCACTGTTGGTAGAGCGTCTCACTGTCGGTAGAGCGTCTCACTGTCGGTAGAGCGTCTCACTGCCAAGATCTCCCTGTCGGTAGAGCGTCTCCCTGTTGTGAGCGTCTCCCTGTCGGTAGAACGTATCCCTTGGTGAACGTCTCCCTGTCGATAGAGCGTCTCACTGTTGGTAGAACGTCTCCCTGTCGATAGAGCGCCTCACTGTTGGTAGAGCGTCTCCCTGTCGGTAGAGCGTCTCACTGTTGTAGAGCGTCTCACTGTCGGTATAAAGCGTCTCCCTGTCGTAGAACGTCTCCCTGTCGGTAGAGCGTCTCACTGTTGTAGAACGTCTCCCTGTCCGGTAGAGCGTCTCACTGTTGGTAGAGCGTCTCCTTTCGGTAGAGCGTCTCACTGTTGTAGAACGTCTCCCTGTCGGTAGAGCGTCTCACTGTTGGTAGAACGTCTCCCGGTGTCGGTAGAACGTCTCCCTGTCGATAGCGCGTCTCCCTGTTGGTAGAGCGTCTCCCTGTCGGTAGAGCGTCTCCCTGTCGGTAGAACGTCTCCCTGTCGGTAGAGCGTCTCCCTGTCGGTAGAATGTCTCCTTGCGTCTCACTGTTGATAGAATGTCTCCCTGTCGGTAGAGCGTCTCCTGTTGTAGAACGTCTCCTGTCGGTAGAGCGTCTCCCTGGCTGTCAGGCGTCTCCTGTCGGTAGAGCGTCTCCTGTCGGTAAAGGGTCTCCCTGTCGGTAGAGCGTCTCCCTGTCAGTAGAATGTCTCCTTGTGGGTAGAGCGTCTCCCTGTCAGTAGAATGTCTCCTTGTCGGTAGAGCGTCTCCCTGTCAGTAGAATGTCTCCTTGTGGGTAGAGCGTCTCGCTGTCGTAGAGGGTCTCCTTGTCGGTAGAGCTCACTGTCTAGAATGTCTCCTGTCGGTAGAGGGTCTCACTGTCGGTAGAGTGTCTCACTGTCCGGTAGAGCGTCTAACTGTCGGTAGAGGGTCTCACTGTCGGTAGAGGGTCTCACTGTCGGTAGAGGGTCTCACTGTCGGTAGAGTGGTCTCACTGTCGGTAGAGGTCTCACTGTCGGTAGAGTGTCTCACTGTCGGTAGAGCGTCTCACTGTCGGTAGAGTGTCTCACTGTCGGTAGAGGTGTCTCACTGTCGTGTCACTGTCGGTAGAGTGTCTCAATGTCAGTAGAGTGTCTCAATGTCGGTAGAGTGTCTCACTGTCGGTAGAGTGTCTCACTCGTCTGTCAGTAGAGTGTCTCACAGTCGTGTCACTGTCGTTTCACTGTCGGTAGAGTGTCTCAATTATCGGTAGAGTGTCTCAATGTCGGTAGGGTGTCTCGCTGTCGGTAAAGTCTCACTGTCGTTTAACTGTCGGTAGAGTGTCTCACTGTCGGTAGGGTCGGTTACTGTCGTTTCACTGTCGGTAGAGTGTCTCAATGTCGGTAGAGTCGTCTCACTGTCGGTAGAGTGTCTCACTGTCGTATCACTGTCGGTAGAGTGTCTCACTGTCGTTTAACCGTCGGTAGAGTGTCTCACTGTCGTTTCACTGTCGGTAGAGTGTCTCACTGTTGTAGATTGTCACTGTCGGTTGAATCGCTCACTGTCGGTAAAGTATCTCACTGTCTGTAAAGTGTCTCACTGTCGGTAGAGTGTCTCACTGTCGGTAGAGTGTCTCACTGTCAGTAGAGTCTCTCACTGTCGTTTCACTGTCGGTAGAGTGTCTCATTGTTGTGTCACTGTCGGTAAAGTATCTCACTGTCGTCTCACTGTCGGTAGAGTGTCTCACTGTTGTGTCACTGTCGGTAGAGTGTCTCACTGTCGGTAGTGCGTCACTGTCTGTAAAGCGTCTCACTGTTGTGTTTCACTGTCGGTAGAGTGGCTCACTGTTGTGTCACTGTCGGTAGTATCTCACTGTCGGTAGAGTGTCTCACTGTTGTGTCACTGTCGGTAGAGTGTCTCACTGTTGTGTCACTGTCGGTAGAGAGTCCCACTGTTGTGTCACTGTCGGTAGAGTGTCTCACTGTTGTGTCACTGTCGGTAGAGTGTCTCACTGTCGTGTCATTGTTGGTAGAGTGTCTTACTGTTGTGTCACTGTCGATAGAATGTTTCAATGTTGTCACTGTCGGTAGAGTATCTCACTGTCGTGAGTCACTGTCGGTAGAGTGTCTCACTGTCGTATCACTGTCGGTAGAGTGTCTCACTGTCGTGTCACTGTCGGTAAAGTGTCTCAGTGGGCGTGTCACTCTTGGTAGAGCGTCTCACTGTCGGTAGAGTATCTCACTGTCGTGTCACTGTCGGTAGAGTGTCTCACTGTCGATAGGTAAAGTGTCTCACTGTCGTGTCACTGTTGGTAGAACGTATCACTGCCAGTAGGCGTCTCACTGTCGGTAGAGCGTCTCACTGTCGGTAGAGTGTCTCACTGTTGTGTCACTGTCGGTATCACTGTCGATAAAGTGTCTCACTGTTGTGTCACTGTCGGTAGAGTGTCTCACTGTCGTGTCACTGTCGGTAGACGTCTCACTGTCGTATCACTGTCGGTAAAGTGTCTCACTGTCGTATCGTCTGTCAGTACAGCGTCCGACGGTGTCAGTAGAACGTCTCACTGTCAGTAGAGCGTCTCACTGTCAGTAGAGCGTCTCACTGTCGGTAGAGCGTCTCACTGTGAGTAGAGCGCTTCACTGCCAGTAGAGGGTCTCACTGACGGTAGAGCGTCTCACTGACGGTAGAGCGTCTCACTGTCGGTAGAGCGTGTCAGTGTCGGTAGAGGGTCTCACTGACGGTAGAGCATCTCACTGACGGTAGAGCTCTCGCACTGTCGGTACAGCGTCTCACTGTCGGTAGAATGTCTCACTGCCAGTAGAGCATCTCACTGTCCGTAGAGCTTTTCATTGGCGATAGAGCGTCTCCCTGTCGGTAGATCGTCTCATTGTCGGTAGAGTGTCTCCCTGTCCGTAGAGGGTCTCCCTGTCGGTAGAGGGTCTCACTGGTGGTAGATCGTCTCATTATCGGTAGAGTGTCTCACTGTCGGTAGAGGTCTCACTGTCGGTAGAGACCTCACTGTCGGTAGAGCGTCTCACTGACGGTAGAGCGTCTCACTGTCGGTAGAGCGTGTCGGTAGAGCATCTCGGTAGAGCGTCTCCCTGTCGGTAGAGCGTCTCACTGTTGGTAGAGCGTCTCCCTGTCGGTGTCACTGTTGGTAGAGTGTCTCACTGTTGGTAGAGCGTCTCCACATCGGTAGAGCGTCTCATTGTTGGTAGAGCGTCTCCTGTCGGTAGAGCGTCTCATTGTGGTAGAGCGTCTCCCTGTCGGTAGAGCGTCTCCCTGTGGTAGAGCGTCTCCCTGTCGGTAGAGCGTCTCACTGTCGGTAGAGCGTCTCCCTGTCGGTAGCAGAGCGTCTCCCTGTCGGTAGAGCGTCTCACTGTGGGTAGAGCGTCTCCTGTCGGTAGAGCGTCTGCCTGTCGGTAGAGTGTCTCACTGTCGGTAGAGCGTCTCCCTGTCGGTAGAGTGTCTCCCTGTCGGTAAAGCGTCTCCCTGTCGGTAGAGCGTCTCCCTGTCGGTAGAGCGTCTCCCTTTCGGTAGAGCGTCTCCCTGTTGGTAGAGCGTCTCCCTGTCGGTAGGCGTCTCCCTACAGGTAGAGTGTCTCACTGACTGACAGGAGGCCGTATTTCGATTATAGATTCGAGCAAATGTTTCTGGTCCTATTGTCGAAATCAGCAGCGAAATGGGCAGCTAGGTTTTTGTCAGATTCAGCGTAGTAAAGGCGGCGTGTAAAGCAATGGCAAACTAAAAATCTAGATCTAGGTGTAGATTCGGTTTTCTCCTTAAGATTTGATGTCCTTGTGGCATGTGAAATGGTTGGCCAGATAGGAATACCAGCGCCATATTCTTTTAATGGAAACCAGAGAAAATAAGGAAAAATAGGATGAGGGAGGAGGAGGGGGCAAACGGCAATGAAGGCGTAGTTTCAAATTAACATTCTTGTTTCGCAACTCAACAGCAGTAAACCAGCTAAAGGTGAACGTAATCATCCGACACAAGCAATTTTTTTTTTCACACAAATACAAAATCAACGAACGTTTTTCTAAAGATTATTTTCAAGGACATGTTCCAAAATGGCCACCATTCGTACGCAAAGCAAGAGTGAGTCAGGTTTTGAAGTGTTCAATAACATCTCCACACGTGTCCTCGGATATTAAAGCCATTGTTCTCTGTCCACACACTTTGAGGTCGTCGATTGTTGGGGGTTCTCTCTTTAGCAATAGCCTTAAGGTATACGGAGAGAAACAAAACTCACAAGGTTTCAAATCCGGTTAATGAGGTAGCCTGGCGTAAACATCAATGCAAAAGATCTTTGCTCCTGCTGTCCACGGCATATCAATAGCGATTCAGCAAAGGTAAACGGTCCTGAGGGCTGGAGGCGATATGATATTCACACTTTAGAGCCATGATTGTATAGCTTCCAAAATTCGTCGTCATTGGCAACGAAGATTGAGTATGATGCCTTCATGTTACGCAACGGTACTTGGTCAACTAGTCGCGAAAACAAATTGTATGCGTAAAATGGTGTTTTGGGGTTCAGCTTGAAAATAACTCATAGTTTGAGTTACATAGATTCAATGATCGTGACATTTTGTGTGCAAAAATTTACTAAGGTTCGTTTCTGTGTAAATAAAGTGTAGACAACCTTCTAAGGGCTCCGTTTTCTTTGTGTTGGTGGTCATTTGAAACTGTTCCCGTATCCAGATGGCGGTTGGGAACACAACTGTATTTTTATTGCAATTAATTGTTCCTTGTATCATTTCCGACCTATCTGAGTTATTTTGTTTACAGACAGACGAACAGATGGACAGACAAACGTGACTAAAACATAATATCTCCTGTTGTCGGAGGTATTAACCTTAAGGAATTAAAGACAAGATTTTTAAGTGATTAGCTGAAAAGAAGTCGGAGGAAAAGACGAAGCAAAGAGGAGGAAATGCAAAAGTATGATATCAGCAATATTCTAAATCAAAGGCAATATTCGCCATTGATCATCAGGAATTAATTTATTTTTGCTGCTTGTACACCCTGAAAAGTTCCTATTCCTCCTATTCAACATATTTTGGTGGTTTTGGTAATGAAACAAACATTACGTTTTTAAAAGATACACATCTTGCCACATTGATCAGTAGCGTAGTGCGATTTAGAAGCACTTTTTCTATTTATGTAAACCAATGGAGTCACGTAAGACTGAATGTTATTTCCATGAGACACTTTGATCTAATGACCGTAGGAAAGTAGACCTTGGGTCATCTCCGGTCAAAAACGTCGAGTGGATCATGTAGTCGTTATGATGCGTTCGAGATCCGTCCGTTGATGAGACCAAAGGCCTACAGGGACTGAGGCGATCGGAAGGTGGACACAACAAGGAGATGGCAGGCGGCAACAGGATGTGAAGTGATCTTCATTCATCGTGACCGAGTGAGAGAGAGAGAGTGTGTGTGTGTGTGTGTGTGTGTTTGTGTATGTGTGTGTGTGTGTGTGTGTGAGAGAGAGAGAGAGAGAGAGAGAGAGAGAGAGAGAGAGAGAGAGAAGAGAGAGAGAGAGAGAGAGAGAGAGAGAGAGAGAGAGAGAGAGAGAGAGAGAGAGAGAGAGAGAGAGAGAGAGAGAGAGAGAGAGAGAGAGAGAGAGAGACAGACAGAGACAGACAGACAGACAGACAGACAGACAGACAGACAGAGAGAGAGAGAGAGAGAGAGAGAGAGAGAGAGAGAGAGAGAGAGAGAGAGAGAGAGAGAGACAGAGAGACAGACAGACAGACAGACAGACAGACAGAGAGAGAGAGAGAGAGAGAGAGAGAGAGAGAGAGAGAGAGAGAGAGAGAGAGAGAGAGAGAGAGAGAGAGAGAGAGAGAGAGAGAGAGAGAGAGAGAGAGAGAGAGAGAGAGAGAGAGAGAGAGAGAGAGAGAGAGAGAGAGAGAGAGAGAGAGAGAGAGAGAGAGAGAGAGAGAGAGAGAGAGAGAGAGAGAGAGAGAGAGAGAGAGAGAGAGAGAGAGAGAGAGAGAGAGAGAGAGAGAGAGAAAGACAGACAGAGAGAGACAGACAGACAGACAGACAGGAGGACAGACAGACAGACAGACAGAGACAGAGACAGAGACAGAGACAGAGACAGGGAGAGACAGACAGAGACAGAAACAGAGACAGAGACAGAGACATAGACAGAGACAGAGAGAGACAGAGACAGCAGAAAGAGAGAGACAGACAGACAGACACACACACAGACAGAGAGACGATTGACGATAAAGTGTATTTCTGTGCAAAGCTCTAATCACAAACGTATAATATTGAGGAGGAAAAGATAAATAGATAGATATATAGATACATAAATAATAGGTAGGTAGATAGATTGATTGATTGAATGAAAGATAGATGCTGAATAATTATTATTATTAGACTTTGAGCTTGGATTTACAGATATAAACAAGCAATAATCTATTTTAATTCATGATTTCTTCTTCCTCTTCATCATAATAATAACCGACCTACTCAATTCTTGAGTCAGTGCGCATATTATTTTAATTGAACCTAAACTATTAATCCAATTAAAGTGATTAAGTTTAGTTTTGTTTCTAAAGTCCTCAGTTCTATTGCTGAGTTTTCTTTCTGTTGGCAATCCATTCCAGTCTTACTGTACTAGGGTAAAATGAGTGCAGGTGGCAATCAACGTTTGAAGATGGAACCATGTATGTTTGACAGCCTGATCTCGTTGTTCTTGAGTTGAGTTTCATATGATCTAATGGAATAATAAATATTTGGCCATTTATAGCCTTAAAGACAATTCTAATTTTATTTCTGTTTCTATGTTCTTCTAAAGTCATCCATTGCATTTAGTTCATGTTGGTTTTGTTATTTCCTTTAGTGTATATATAATTATTAGTCGCAAAGCGGGCTGCATTCTTTTGTACTTTCTCAATTTCTTGTGTGTAGGTAAGTTGCTGTGGGTCCCAGACACAGCTGCCATAATCTAAGACTGGTTTTACTAAAGCCTTGAAGCAGTTCTCTTTTACATATTGAGGACAGTTGTAAAGGTATCTCTAAAAGAAAGGAAAAACGCCATTTGCTTTTCTACATAGTGCTCTATGTTGTTCTTTCCATTACAATTTAGTGTCTATTGTAACTCCTAGGTATTTTGCGCTGTCGATTATTTATGTATGCAATAATATGAGTTGGCCATTTTACTTTTTTGCATATTTTTAGTACCTGACATTTGTCTGGATTGAACTCCATTTTCCCTTTCTCTCCCCCTCTTGCAAAGTGTTTAGGTCATTTTGTGATATTTTGCAATCCTCCATGTTATTTACGTTTCTATACAATAGACTATCATCAGCAAAAATTTTGAGTTTGGTACTTGGTGAGATGTTTTGGTCAATATCGTTGATACATATAAAAAGAATAGAGGACCTAAGACAGTTTCCTGGGGAACACCTGAAAGCATTGGTTTTGAATGAAATCTAATACCTTCAACAGTAACTTTGTGATCCAAAAGAAACAATTTGATCCGTTCAAGAAGAGAATTGTTAATACCATACCCATTCAATTTTATTAGTAATCATTTGTGATCTACTTTGTCAAAAGCCTTTGGGAAATCTAGGAGGATAGTATCTGATTGGTTTTTTTATTTAGAGAATTACTGAAATTCATTTATTGTTGTAAAAAAGTTGAGTTTCACAACTTCGTTTTTGTCTAAATCCATGTTGAATATGTTACAATGCTATGCGTATCTAGGTGATCCATTATGTTACTATGCATTATGCATTACATAGGCCCTGTACCGGCCATAAACATTTCTTAGGAGGTTCAATCCTGAGGACAGACATCTATTACCATCACATTCTCATCGATAGAACCAACCTCGTCATTGCAATACTGGTCTTCTAGAGCCTCAGTGTCTTCAAGTGATCGTGGATACAACGCCACCTGCCTGAAAGTCAGGATTTGGTGATCCTTGCCTCATGTCAACTCTCAAACCCTGGTACCCATTGACACAGTCGGACAATATATAATAATATAATATTATTGTTGAATATCAACATTTCAGGAGTCCTCATCAACGCTAGGTAGCTTCACCGCTGAGAAGATATTGACTATGAGGCGCCTGTAGCTGGGTCAGATAACTGATCCTTCGAGTTTGTCCAAAAAGCTGTCGCCCTGGAGCCAACGTAAGAGAGGACCGGCTGGGTTTGCGTAAGGTTGTTGTAACATAGGACGCGTCGGTGAGGAAGAATGAGTCCAAACATCTTTAGTGGCAACAAAGATGTAGTCCTACGGTGGGGAATGCGTGTGGACAGCGTGTGGATAGCGTGTGGACAGCGTTTGGATAGCGTGTGGACAGCGTGTGGATAGCGTGTGGATAGCGTGTAGATAGCGTGTGTACAGCGTGTGGATAGCGTGTGTACAGCGTGTGGATAACGTGTGTACAGCGTGTGGATAGCGTGTGTACAGCGTGTGGATAACGTGTGGATAGCGTGTGGATAGCGTGTGGATATGTGTGGATAGCGTGCTGGAGCGTGTGGACAGCGTGTGGATAGCGTGGATAGTGTGTGGATAGCGTGTATATAGCGTGTGGACAGCGTGTGGACAGCGTGTGTACAGCGTGTGGATAGCGTGTGGACAGCGTGTGGATAGCGTGTGGATAACGTGTGGACAGCATGTGGATAGCGTGTGGACAGCGTGTGGATAGCGATGTGGATAGCGTGTGGATAGCGTGTGGACAGCGTGTGGATAGCGTGGGGACAGTGTGTGGATAACGTGTGGATAGCGTGTTGACAGAGTTTGGATATTGTGTGGATAGCGTGTGTACAGCGTGAGGATAGCGTGTGGATAGCGTGTGGACAGCGAGTGGATAGCGTGGATAGCGTGTGGATAGCGTGTGGACAGCATGTGGATAGCGTGTGTACAGCGTGTGGATAGCGTGTGGATAGCGTGTGGACAGCGTGTGGATAGCGTATGGATAGCGTGTGGACAGCGTGTGGATAGCGTGTGGATAGCGTGTGGATAGCGTGTGGATAGCGTGTGGACAGCGTGTGGATAGCGTGGGGACAGTGTGGGATAACGTGTGATAGCGTGTTGACAGAGTTTGGATATTGTGTGGATAGCGTGTGTACAGCGTGAGGATAGCGTGTGGATAGCGTGTGGACAGCGTTTGGATAGCGTGTGGACAGCGTGTGGATAGCGTATGGATAGCGTGTGGATAGCGTGTGTACAGCGTGTGGATAGCGTGGATAGCGTGGATAGCATGTGTGGACAGCGTGTGGATGTGGACAGCGATGTGGAACGTGTGTACAGCGTGTATAGATACAGCGTGTGTACAGCGTGTGGATAGCGTGTGGACAGCGTGTGGATAACGTGTGGATTGCGTGTGGATAGCGTGTGGATAGCGTGTGGATAGCGTGTGTGGACAGCGTGTGGATAACGTGTGTATAGCGTGTGGATAGCGTGTGGATAGCGTGTGGACAGCGTGTGGACAGCGTGTGGATAGCGTGTGGATAGTGTGTGGATAGCGTGTGGATAGCGTGTGGATAGCGTGTGGACAGCGTGTGGACAGCGTGTGTACAGCGTGTGGATAGCGTGTGCATTTAGATAGCGTGTGGATAGCGTGTGGATAGCGTGTGGAATAGCGTGTGGATAGCGTGTGGATAGCTTGGATGCGTGGGGACAGCGTGTGGATAGCAGGATAACGTGTAGATAGGTGTGGACAGCGTGTGGTGTGTACAGCGTGTGGATAGCGTGTGGATAGCGTGTGGATAGCGTGGATATGGACAGCGTGTGTACAGCGTGTGATAGCGTGTGTATAGCGTGTGATAGCGTGTGGACAGCGTGGACAGCGTAGTGGGATAGCGTGTGGATAGTGTGGATAGCGTGTGGACAGCGTGTGGACAGCGTGTGGATATCGTGTGGATAGCGTGTAGCGTGATAGCGTGTGGATAGCGTGTGGATAGCGTGTGGATAGCGTGTGGATAGCGTGTGGATAGCGTGTGGATAGCGTGTGGATAGCATGTGGATAGCGTGTGGACAGCGTGTGGTGTGTGGAGCGTGTGGATAGCGTGTGATAGCGTGTGGATAGCGTGTGGACAGCGTGTGGATAGCGTGTGGATAGCGTGTGGACAGCGTGTGGATAGCGTGTGATAGCGTGTGGATAGCGTGTGGATAGCGTGTGGATAGCGTGTGGATAGCGGATAGCGTGTGGACAGCGTGTGGATAGCGTGTGGATATCGTGTGGATAGCGTGTGGATAGCGTGTGGATAGCGTGTGGATAGTATAGCGTGTGGATAGCGTGTGGACAGCGTGTGGATAGCGTGTGGATAGCGTGTAGCGACAGCGTGTGGATAGCGTGTGTACAGCGTGTGTACAGCGTGTGGATAGCGTGTGGACAGCGTGTGGATAGCGTGTGTACAGCGTGTGTACAGCGTGTGGATAGCGTGTGGACAGCTTGGATAGCGATACAGCGTGTGTACAGCGTGTGGATAGCGTGTGGACAGTGTGTGGACAGCGTGTGGATAGCGTGTGGATAGCGTGTGGATAGCGTGTGGATAGCGTGTGGATAGCGTGTGGATAGCGTGTGGATAGCGTGTGGATAGCGTGTGGATAGCGTGTGGATAGCGTGTGGATAGCGTGTGGATAGCGTGTGGATAGCGTGTGGATAGCGTGTGGATAGCGTGTGGACAGCGTGGGGCAGCGCGTGGAAGGAAATGAATATAATATTCACTTTTATTAAGCGCGAGTTCTCACGTGGCTATGTCGCGGTGATGACGTGTTGGCGCCATCACACCCGATCAGGATTACAACGTGGCTACGTCGCGGTGATGATGTGCTGGCGCCATCACACCTGATCAGGATTACAACGTGGTTACGTCGCGGTGATAACGTGTTGGCGCCATCCCACCCGATCAGGATTACAACGTGGCTACGTCGCGGTGATGACGTGTTGGCGCCATTGCACCCGGTCAGGATTACAACGTGGCTACGTGGCGGTGATGACGTGTTGGCGCCATCATACCCTGTCAGGATTACAACGTGGCTACGTCGCGGTGATGACCTGTTGGCGCCATCACACCCGGTCAGGATTACAATTCACCACGCCAAACTCTTTGTTCGTTTTTTGTACTCAATCTTCCTTGCGGAGCCTCACATCCTATGTGACACCAGCCTTGTCGGCTTTTATGCTCCTCATTGTTGGCCACGGGCAGTAAGCCAACATGCGATGTGCTCACACGTTGCTACACTTCGGGGGATTGTAACATCGCAATAATTGGATTTTGAATTGCTACCTAATGCGCATCCTTGTCTTCAACCCTCGATAGATAAAAAAAAGGCAGGATTTTGTTTCACAAATTCAACCAATTTATCAAGAAGGTAATCTGGTAGTAAAATGTGTGACCTCTAACGAGTAACCAATCTGAAAGACGATGGCTCGAATACGCACCACGCATCACGCACCACGCATCCCGTACCACGCATTCCGTACCACGCATTCCGTACCACGCATCCCGTACCACGCATTCCGTACCACGCATCACGCACCACGCATCCCGTACCACGCATTCCGTACCACGCATTCCGTACCACGCATCCCGTACCACGCATTCCGTACCACGCATTCCGTACCACGCATCACGCACCACGCATCCCGTAGCCATGCGCACACCTTAGTTCGAATTCCATGCAACCGTTGTTAACGCATCACACAGTACGTCCACGTGGAAACGTGGCTTAAGACATCAGGAAAATAAAACAGATAATGTTAGGAGACAAGCCATCCACTGTTAAACATATTGCGTATAACGGACAAAAAGACAAACCGACATAACAATATAAAATCTTAGATAAAGCGCAAGGCGAATGGATGAGAGCTAATGTTTCGTAAGCCATTTTGTTTTGGAAGCCATTTTGTTTTGTACAGGTTTAAAACGAAATGTCTAACAGGTTCCTGCATCGAGGGTTCCACAGATAAAGTCGAAACACATATTATATTATAGCAGCACCTTCAGCAACTTCTACAGTAACCCAAATCAAAATTCTAAACCAATCACTGTAGTCAAGTAAAGCCTTTAAACCAAAAGCAATTCCATGTAATATTTTCGATGGTGATTAAAGAGCCGAACGTGACATTCTTTCGCGTCTGTCCGTATTCAATCGATATAGATCTAGTCTATGTTCACATTTGTCATTCGTATCTGTGTACAGCCATAGATCCCACACCCTCCAAGTGCTGGGTAGATCCTTCGGCTAGATTCGTCGTGACGATTCCTCCCACTCAGATACCTGAAAATAGTTCTTCTTACCTTCTTTTTACCTCCCACACAGAGCCATCACCCATTCAACTTCCATTTCAGTTTCCGTTCATGGAAATATTTCTGCTTTCATCCCACGCTTTTCTGTCTCAAATACAAAGATCGTCTATTGCACAATAATCCTCACCTTCAAAAACATATATGCCATTTGGCAGAGTAATAAATGTATGGTAATCGATTATGTATTTTGATATCGACGGACTTTTGTCACAAATGAGGTTATAAAAGTTATAAAAGAACATGCCAGCCTCTAAGGTTTGATTCATTGTTTGATGTTATCAAGGGTCAGGGGTCATTAGTGAAAGTAAACCTGGGTGCGTATTTACACTGGTTTCGAACATCAGACCTTTGGATCTACGAGGTGAGCACACTGGCTCAAAATCAATGTCGACAATATGTTTGGGTGTATGTTTGATAACAGTTCAGTCTCAGCGTTTTTCTTTGCATTATATCCAAATAATGTGTATGTACAGTATTCTATTCAAATTGTTTACATTCCTTACGTCTATTGTTTAAAATGCTTGCTGTTTCTAGCGATCGATGTTGAGACGACTTTCACAGTTAGTTTGTCGCTTTCTTTAACAACCACCGATTAAAGAAATATAAAAAAACTGCACATTTGAAATGAAACCATGTGTCACGGTTGCGCAACTGCCGATGTTTCATTTATCTGAACTTGAATGGCAACCAGCGGCCTGCAATCGATTCAAAATGCTTTAAGTTTTCATGATATGTAGGATGACAGTGATTGTATAATAATTTGTAGCAACAGTGGGGGAAATAATGAATGGTTTTAATACGTTTGCACTGAATGAAAAAGAAATCAATTAGTAATGGGAAAGAATATCACTATTACATATTGAAGTTGTATCAGCTTTGTCAAGACTAAAAACAAAGATACGAATTTTTTATTTCTTATCGCTTTATTTGAATGAAGGTCGAAGAAAGATTTATATTTTATACAAGAGAACTATTGAACGCACATGAAGCACAGGAAGCAATTATATCACAGACAAAATATGGGTGTGTGGGTGCTATGCAATTGCACACGATGATGATAAGGCTTATTACCTGGAAGATAAAGAAAAGTCAAACATCATTTCCCCTGGGCGAGGCCTATCTTCAAATATCATTGATAATAGGTGTTGGTTGGTTCTTTCACTGGTATATACATAAAAACATCCCAACAGACGTTACATATGACATGAGACAAAGAAAAGATGCTATTTTGGTGTCTTCTCTATAATGCGATGAAATGGCTGCAATTAAAGAAGAATGGGGATAATTTATGTGATATTTACAAGACTCAAATCTGCATGATGCAATTATCACATTATAGCAGATTTTATGTATTTCATCATCAAAATATCAGAATCAAATTCTTGTTGTATCTGATATTTATATCATTCATCCTTTTGAAAATTTGTTCTTCAATCATTGGATGTGAAGGAAGCAATTGCATAAAAACAGATACAAAAAAGATAAATAGCACACAGCACACAAAACGATAGCAAAAGCACAACTCTCTGGCCGATTGAATTGATTTCGCGCATCCTTAAAAATGTTCACGAATCTTGTCGCTACTTCACGGACCGTGTGCAAAAGGAGGAATTTGAGTGTCTCAAGGCGATGGGTTGTGCCATAGCGAGTGTGGGTCAATGACACACAAGTGGACACAGGGGAGACATGTGACATACCCATATTATTGTGGACGTGGCACTCGGGTGGCCCATTGGCTACTAGCCATCTTTTCAAGACACACATTTTCGGCAATACGGAATCTTGGTCACTGATTGGTCTAAGCTCTACAGAGCAATAACGGAAATGAAGATTTGTTTGTTCTTCAATTGGTTCATGTCTATGGCTTTATATGATATTGAAGTCTATGTGGAATAAATTGTCATGACGTATTATAGTTATACATAATTTCATTTCAGCGACAGAACGTGTAGTTGACCATTCTCTCTTATTCTGGCATGCCGGTAAATATTTTTAATTTTTATTGTTGCTGTGGATTTGTCTTCAAGTCATCGATGATTCTTTCATTAATAACAGGCAATGGACAATCACTTTCTGCCCATTATGTGTTTTTTGGATACCGCCTATGTATTTTTGGGTACCGCTATTGTGTTTTTGGATACCGCCTATGTGTTTTGGGGTACCACCTATGTGTTTTTGATACCACCCATGTGTTTTTGGATACCACCTATGTGTTTTGGATACCGCGTATGTGTTTTGGGGGTACCACCTATGTGTTTTTAGATACCACCTATGTGTTTTTGGATACCAC
The DNA here is from genome assembly GCA_037039925.1 of Doris montereyensis. NCBI lineage: Eukaryota > Metazoa > Mollusca > Gastropoda > Nudibranchia > Dorididae > Doris > Doris montereyensis. The sequence continues at coordinate 39,100 of JAXRKP010001571.1, read as the reverse complement.
CTATGTGTTTTTGGATACCACCTATGTGTTTTTGGATACCGCTTATGTGTTTTTTGATACCACTTATGTGTTTTTGATACCGCTTATGTGTTTTTGGATACCGCTTATGTGTTTTTGGGTACCACTTATGTGTTTTTGGATACCGCTTATGTGTTTTTGGATACCGCTTATGTGTTTTTTGATACCGCTTATGTGTTTTTGGGTATCGCCTATATGTTTGGATACCGCTTATGTGTTTTGGGTCCCGCTTATGTGTTTTTGGATACCGCTTATGTGTTTTTGGGTACCGCTTATGTGTTTTTGGATATCGCTTAACTTATGTGTTTTTGGATACCGCTTATGTGTTTTTGGATACCCTTCATGAAACTAACAGCCTACCTATGTACATATACTTGCAAGTTACATTGGTATGGTACCTATTATTGAGACAGAATTTGAAAATACCTTTGTCGTTTTTACCTTTTGCCAGCCATCATTGACACAGAACACTTATTTTAAAGCTAGACCTAATCACAGCCAATGAGAAAGCAAAGAGAAAATAATTACCCAACACAAATGCAGGCGATAAAAAAACCAAGTTAAACAACTCCTGAAAGTTTGAGTCCTACACTAATTTTCTTTTTATTGACTTTGATAAATTGTGGATGGGATGTCATGTAACAAACAGGGTAATGACAATATTTGTAGAATACATTTAGTTGTCAATTGGTTCCAAGACAAAATAAATGTTATCATAATATCATGTATTTTGAAAAAAATGCCATGAAATAAGTACCTGAAATAGTTAGGGTTGACTGTTGTTTCGATTTTCAGGTACAACATTCGTTCCCTCAAATGTCTTACATCTTATATTATATCTTTTGTATATTATATTTTTGTATATTGTATTTTTTTGTATATTATATCTTTTGTATATTATATTTTTTGTATATTGTATTTTTTTGTATATTATATCTTTTGTATATTATATTTTTTTGTATATTATATTTTTTGCAGATTAAATTTTTTGTATATTGTATTTTTTGTATATTATATATTTTTAGTTGCTATATTATTATTTGGCTCTTAACGTCTGAATAAACCCTTTTGGTGACAATTTCGAATGTCTGTTATCGAACGCTAGCCAAGCGATTTACTTTCGATCTCACCAACTTGGAGTCCCACACTTTCATTGGCACGAGGTGACTACTTATTAATATCTATTTCAAGAGCATGAATTGAAATCGTGATGATCTGTTTGTTCAATCGAAAGAAAGACAATGCCATGGACAGACACAAACTTGGTGGAAATAAGAAGGATTGAACAACAGTACCCCAAATTATATTAATTTTCTGGATTCTTTTATGACTTAATCAGTACAGTTCACTAACTCAATTCTCAAGTTTTACTGGTTTTAGTAATGAATTCAAAGAGCCTCGCTTTAATTCGGTCTGAATTCAATTTGTGCTGAAGAGTTTTCAACTCTCTAAAGGCTACACGTATTGTTGGTAAACTCACTTGTCTCAATGTACCGTATTTTTCATCAAAGCGAGATCGTTAACAAAAGTTACCCAACATTGAAAAAAAAGTAAAAAGCAGACATGACCAATACCTGTTTTCAGCACGACTATTTTGTCACAAATAACTGTACGTCTCGGCTTTTTTGATACTCTGAATATGGTTAAAGGCTTTGTAAGCCTTTTGATACTCATGGATTATGGTTAAAGGCTTTGTGCCTTTTTGATACTCATGGATTATGGTTAAAGGCTTTGTAAGCCTTTTGATACTCATGGATCATGGTTAAAGGCTTTGTAAGCCTTTTGATACTCATGGATTATGGTTAAAGGCTTTGGGAGCCTTTTTGATACTCATGGATTATGGTTAAAGGCTTTGGGAGCCTTTTGATACTCATGGATTATGGTTAAAGGCTTTGGGAGCCTTTTGATACTCATGGATTATGGTTAAAGGCTTTGTAAACCTTTGGTACTCATGGATTATGGTTAAGAGTTTGGGAGCCTTTTTATTACTCATGGATTATGGTTAAGAGTTTGGGAGCCTTTGGATACTCATGGATTATGGTTAAAGGCTTTGGGAGCCTTTTTGATACTCATAGATTATGGTTAAAGGCTTTGGGAGCCTTTTGATACTCATAGATTATGGTTAAAGGCTTTGGGAGCCTTTGATACTCATAGATTATGGTTAAAGGCTTTGGGAGCCTTTTGATACTCATAGATTATGGTTAAAGGCTTTGGGAGCCTTTCAATACTCATGGATTATAGTTAAGAGTTTGGGAGCCTTTTCTGACAGGTGGACGACAATGTTAACATTTTGAAAAGTTATTTCATCGTCGACAGTTTTATATGATTTTGGCTTTTTTTTTTGCTTTCAAAAAAGAAGAAGAAAGAAACAAAATAAAATCTTTGAGGGTTGGCTTTTTACTTGGTAAGATTATTTCCTGAAGGTTTTCTATTAGCCTTGTTTTTACTTCGACACGATAATAGGCATTGAATAAAAGTTAAGTCAACGCGGAAAAGATCCATTATGAAAGACAGATAGACTTGTCATTCGATTAAGAAAATCGGTACGATGGTTAAAATATAATCAAGATTGTTATCATGGAGAATCGACAGCTTTGACATTCTAGTGATGCTCACACCGCCTCCCACACCTTCAATTATACCGTCAATTGATGCAATCGATCGCTGCATAGAGCAATTATGACAATGACAATGAGAGGGAAGGTAGATAACCAATTTAGTATTGATGTAGTATGTCAATGGGACTCTTTATACTGCGGCTGTTCTCCGTGTGAACTCTGCTTGCTCCTAGCTTCTCCTTTTCAATTTCTAGGTTGTGTTTTCTTTGTGACCATGTTTCTGTCTGTATCTATGCGTGTGAATGTGTCTCTGTTACGTTGTGTCTCTGTGTGTCTGCCCGTTCGTCTCATCCATCGCCTCCCCTTTCTCCCTCCTTCCTTCTCACTCCTAGAATGCCAGTCTGCAGGCCACACACCTGGGAAATGTGAGTCCAGACACTCTCGCAATGATAAGAGATAGAATAGGATACGCTGGAACAATTCGACTTATCGTTGATTGGTTTTTATCTCTATCTCTGGGAGAACCATGGGCCAAAATATGGCAGAAATACGTAACAAATATTCTCTCATGACCCAGTATTATAAAAGTGAGCATAGTATAAAACTGAATATTTCCTGTTTCGCTTACGCTTTGCAGTTCTAACGAAACCTCTGTAAGACTAAGATATGACTTAACAAGAGAAAAGGCGGATAATGCTAGATTCTTATCGGACGATGGATTGATGTCAGTCTGTTTATCTCTGTAGATTTGGAGCATTCACAGACTGGGGTGCTAAGATATGCTTTTTCACTTTATTACAATTGTGTGCTAAGAGGTGTCCTCTCGTTCTCTCTGTTATTTTATTCCCTTACTCCAAAAACCTGTTAAGCTTTATGTAGTTTTCATCATCGTCATTGCCTTTTCACCCTATACCAGGGTATAGGCCATGAACAACAGACGTCCACTTATCCCTATCGTGGACAAACTTTGATAAAACCCTCCACAAAAGACCCCCTCTCCTCTTCCTGTAGCCTTCTCCATGTTAATCGTGGCCTTCCCTAACCTCTGTCCCTGTGGATTCCACTGAAGGGCATGTCTTGTAGTACTTCTCTGGGTTTTTTTTGAGGGTGAGTCCTTTCCATCTCCATCTCCGCTGTACTTTTGACACTCGTATTCATGCGATTTAGAAACATACTGAGTGTCACGTAACTGGAGATATACATCTCTAGATAGCTCTCCATTAAAATTGATGACAGGTCGACCACAAAGAACAGTAGCTATCTGTTATCTATAATGTACAAACCGCCACAACGCGGACGATGTAACGCTCTTGGGAGCAGCAGTGATGGTAATAATGACATGCAATGCCACTTGTCCCATTACTGGCGACTTGGGGCAAAGTTGTCATGTGACCCATAAGGAAAACATCTGATTATTAAGTCACCGATAGCGTATCACAATATTATGCTCTAGCTAACCCGTCACAAATAGTGTGTCAGTCAAGATAGATGAAACAGCTGCCTTCTGAAATGATTTCACATCCCTGCCAATGAGATTATTAAATCATTGAGGTCAGTCACCTGTGTCATAATGGCAGCACCGTAACATGCACCTTGAGTAACTTTTGGCCGTTAAATATCATAGGAGCGGTGTAAACGTGGGCAACTAATTCATTAAGAGATGTAACCCGTGATGTGACTGGGGGTCATTGTTAATTATGTTGTTATTTTATTCAAATAGATGTCAGTGTCTGCAAAGACGAGTTCACGTGAACTCAATTGTGAGTAATACCTTTCTGAATCCATGGACATGTATTTTACTTCAGGCCGCAGCTGTCGACTTTATCGGAAGTTTGTGGTAATATGGGGATAAACAGACACATGATTATAGCAAAGTGTTCAAACATTGTCTTCTTCACCAAAAATAAAACGCATCTGGCATATCAAAAGCCCAGAACAAAAAACAACAACTCCCCCACCCCCCCACAAAAACAATTCAACACCAAAAATGTAACGCACAAACCTGTCCATCCCCAATACCAAACATCAAAACAAAGCAAGAGTTTCTACTTAGCTCCATAACAACAGTTGGTTTTTTGTCGTTGTTGTTTTTTTGTTTGTTTCTTGCAATGGTATTAGTATTAGCCTTCTTCCAAAGATAAGGTTCCGATACCACGGTGGGAATCACAACTGGTTTTCCAGACACGTTCCGACGGAAGAGAGCAAAGCAAACCAACAAACCAGAAACCAGTTCCTGAAACAAAAAGATCTACCGGCGTCATAGCATTCATCCATCCACTGGCTTTTGCCTCCGTGAGTTTCAGTAACAAATGAGATAAACAAAACATTATGGAAACATTTGGGTAATAATAAATAAATGACCTTTTGATTGGCATGCCATTTGTTGTCTCCCTTAGTGACGTGGTTGAAAAATGACGTTTGCTGTCTTTGTTTGGTGAGACTCTGGCCTATGTCAAACCGATCAATTGTGTTCGGAAACTATCACTGTCTGTTGTTGTTGTTTGATATTGTTGAGGTCACGTTCCTGGTTTTCTCTGGATTTATCTCCATGACTGATGTCATTCACTGTCCTTTTGGGCTTTGGTTGTCTTATGCCTCCTTCTCCTCGAGGAATGGGATTTTATTTTGTCATGTGATGCGAATAGATGTTCCTGTACAGAAAGCTGGCACAGTAAGACACAGATATAAGTACACACTTTGTTTTCAGAAATGATACAATATGTAGACGAATGAAAGTAGGAATGAATGAAAGGGAAGAAAGACAGAGAATAAAACAAAAATACAGAGATTAAGGAACGAAGATGGAAAATAAGAAAAAATACAGAAAGTGTGTGTGTGTGGGTGTCTGGTGATATATATATATATATATATATATATATATATATATATATATATATATATATATATATATATATATATATATATATATATAGAGAGAGAGAGAGGAGAGAGAGAGAGAGGAGAGAGAGAGAGAGAGAGAGAGAGGAGAGAGAGAGAGAGAGAGAGAGAGAGAGAGAGAGAGAGAGAGAGAGAGAGAGAGAGAGAGAGAGAGAGAGAGAGAGAGAGAGAGAGAGAGAGAGAGAGAGAGAGAGAGAGAGAGAGAGAGAGAGAGAGAGAGAGAGAGAGAGAGAGAGAGAGAGAGAGAGAGAGAAAGGGAGAAAGGCAGACAGACAGACAGACAGACAGAGAGAAGAGAGAAAAAGAGAAAGAGAGAGAGAAGACAGAGAGAGAGAGAGAGAGAAAGAGAGAGAGAGAGAGAGAGAGAGAGAGAGAGAGAGAGAGAGAGAGAGAGAGAGAGAGAGAGAGAGAGAGAGAGAGAGAGAGAGAGAGAGAGAGAGAGAGAGAGAGAGAGAGAGAGAGAGAGACAGAGACAGAGAGACAGAGACAGAGACAGAGACAGAGACAGAGACAGACAGAGACAGAGACAGAGACAGAGAGACAGAGACAGACAGACAGAGAGAGACAGAGAGAGAGACAGAGAGAGACAGAGAGATAGAGAGACAGACAGACAGACAGACAGACAGACAGACAGACAGAAGGAGACAGAGACAGAGACAGAGACAGAGACAGAGGGAGGGGAGGAAAGAAAGAGAGACAGGCATACATATGGACAGACAGACAGACAAGCATCAAGTCAAACAGACTGAGATAGAGACAAAGAATGTCCACTTGCAAGACTGGTTTGGAAGAATGAATTGAAAATGCTTTTAAAACTATTCTTCTTTTATTATTGTTTTATTTTATTGACGTTTTCTCTTGACCGTAATACAGAAATAGATATCAGTAAAGTAACCCTGAGAACAACAATAATGATAATAATAGTAGTGGCATGCTAATAATAGTAGTGGTAATGCTAATAATAGTAGTGGTAATGCTAATAATAGTAGTGGTAATGCTAATAATAGTAAGTGGTAATGATAATAATAGTAGTGGTAAATGATAAATAATAGTAATAAAGGGGACATAATTCTTTCATAATTATAACTACGAGTAACATGGTCAGCCCTTGAAACTGTCAATATGAGTTTAAGGGGGAGTGACAGCGTTTAATTGAAGCCACATTGTCATGATCATACAACCTGCGCATACGCCAAGATCCTGGTTTTACTTTTGATCATCAACCTTTTTCTTTGTTGCTTTGCAGCAAGTAACAATGGGCTCATTAGTCCGTGTAAGTTATTTCAATTGAAGATGAATCCTTTTTTATATTATTGGGGTGTTGTCTGCGCACGGTCTTTAGATGCGCACATTACAGGAGCTCTGTGCCTTTGATTCGTTCTTAATAGCACCCAGTACTAAACTTAGTCTACCAGAGTAAAATGGCATCGATGGCCGAGTGGTAGGCTGCCGGACTTGGGATCATGAGGTCTCGGGCTTGAATCCTAGAAAAGCTATGTAATTATATCCGACGTTGTGTTAATTGGGAAATACACTTAACAAGTACCCCACCCCCCCCCCCCCTCCTCGATCCAGGTGCAAAGAGTACAAGCATAAACGGGGGAGTAAAGATCTGTTGCATACTAGCGTCCCGTGTGGTGATTACCATTACCTGTTCCGCTTCACGTTATAGAAACCGCGATAAGCTCCGGCTCTATGGGTTTCAATGCCCTTGAAGGAACTTACTTTTTACCTGAGTTAATGGTATGATTTTAAAATATACAAAGCGCATCGAAGCCATATATAGCCCTCGAGACATGGACTGTTTGGAACAGGTGAAAGACATATGGCATTGGATATCAGACGTGATATATCACGTGGACATTCCATGGGACATGTTAGATTGGGTATTACATCCCTGAAATCACATGGGAGACATTTATGATCAACGCTTTGAAAAGGGACTGGTTATTTATGGTGGCACATAATTTGGGACAGCATTGATATTGGTTAAATCGCATGCGTTGTAGGAGTGTATTGGAGATATGACATTGTGGTAATTCCGGTGCAGGACTGTGCATGTCTCCACGTTTAGCTGGATCGAAGTGACTTTATCGAACTAGAATATGTGTGTCGTTTGATTGAATCAATCTAGTGGAACTGGGACATTCCAGCTGGATTTAAAATTGCCTTGTCGAACGAAGAGATTTTGGTTAGATTGAAGTTATCTGATTGAACAAGGACATTCTGGCTGGATTGAAATTGCCATGTTGAATTAAAACATTATGGCTAGATTGATGTTATCCAGCCAAACAAGGACATTTCAGTTGGATTGAATTTGTCATCTCAAACTAAGGTATTTTGGCTAGTTCAAGATATATCTGATCGAAATAGGACATTTTTATTTGCTTTTCTAGAGACAAAAAAATACTTTAACTCAGTGCCATTGGATACTTGCCGCTACACGCAAATGAGTGAATCGTTCAGAATGCATATCAACAATAAAAATATGCCTGCAAGAAAATTAAAAACTATTTAACCACATGTATACATGTATATGTATATATATATTAGACAGATGATGAATTTTGTCGACATTAATTGTTTCCACAAGTCGTATTGCAAACAACTGTCAACATAGAAAGACTACTTCTGCTTAACACGCACCCCACCCCCCCCTCGGATCCAAGCACAAATGAGCACAAGCCTAAACGTGAGTAAAGATCTGCGGCAGACTAGCGTCCCGTGTGATGATTTTTCATTACCTGTTCCGCAAAATACGACTTGTGGAAAACAATTGCCTTTAGCTTTTCTTCACTATCCAGCTCAACTCATGGACTTTTGCAAGAACAAGTTTTTATGAAGACTAAGATGAATCTTATCTCCCTTAACTGTTGAATAAAACCTTTACGTTTTGATATAAATGTAATAGACAATGTGCCTAATGAGTACAATTTTTTTCTTCGTATTTCTCCTCTAACTTTCAAAAGGACTCTACACTCAAACATTTTTGAAACTTTCAATGACTGAATGTTGTGTACAGGAGAATATTTACTTATATTCCATAGTCTTCTAATATTTGTGTCTGTAATTAACCAATTATTTATTCACACAAGATTACATTTGGGAAACTGAGCAAAACAATCGTTTTTTTTTCAGTATGCAAACATCGTTTGGCTGAGAGGAAGGTATTCTAAAATGCCCAGTAAGTCTATCAAAACACAAGGATTAATTTTATTGTTCCTAACACTTGCTACGTGAAACATAAATGACGTGAGAGGAAATTTGTTTTTAGATTAAAAGATCAGAAAAGAAGACCTTACTTGAGTAGCATAAAATAAATAAAAAGAAGAAAAAAAAAGAAAACACAAGACCGATGCAATGCAAACAGCTAACGTAATGTGGGAACACTGGGCTTGGAGATGAAACGATCAACTACAAAAGGTAGCGACTCCACCGGGGGATGCAAGGAAAACACGTGACGTTTCGGATGAGATCCTTTGGCAGACAAGAAACAAGTTGGCTAATGGTTGTATAGGTGGGTAGTCCAGACAGATTTGTTATCTGGCGAAGGATCTCACCCGGAAAACATTACGTATTTATTATGTATCCTATGATACTCTCGTAATTGTTTTCTGTTATCAATCATTTTGACTCCAGTCGATTGTGACTCTCTAAAATTGTATTGAAGATGAAATGGTGTGACATATAATCTAATACCCTGGATTGACAGAATCTCCAGTCAAAAGAGGAACTAACGACAGTGAAGCAAACCTTGAAATAGGGGTCAGACTATATTGGTATCAGTTTAATCCTTTCTCTGGGCTTCTGTTTCATCGGAAACGAATGAGGAAGTTTATGAAATCTAGAAATTGATCTTTATTCCTGTGGGACGTTTGCAGACCGTAAAGCTGCCATTATGAAGAACGATGATGAAGGTACACAGCTGACAAACCATACGGTAGTTCTCTTCACATCGGAACAGACAGATATCTGATATCCCCACAAAATGACACACAAGAAATGGGCAAGACGAAGTTGAAGCAGACATCTAAGATCAAGTCCTTTAGTGCAAGTTGTCACTTAATCAGGCATGTCATGCCCACCAGGTACTCTGTGGACATCAATTTAAAGGAGAGTCTGGTTAATAAAGATGTCACCAGGTACTCTGTGGACATCAACTTTAAGGAGAGTCTGGTTAATAAAGATGTCAACTGCTAATGTGGACATCAACTGTAAGGTGAGTCTGGTTAATAAAGATGTCACCAGGTACTCTGTGGACATCAACTTTAAGGAGGGTCTGGTTAATAAGGATGTCACCAGGTACTCTGTGGACATCAACTTTAAGGAGGGTCTGGTTAATAAGGATGTCAACAGGTACTCTGTGGACATCAACTTTAAGGAGAGTCTGGTTATAAAGATGTCAACAGGTACTCTGTGGACATCAACTTTAAGGAGGGTCTGGTTAATAATGATGTCACCAGGTACTCTGTGAACATCAACTTTAAGGAGAGTCTGTTATTAAAGATGTCGCCAGGTACTCTGTGGACATCAACTTTAAGAAGATGTCTGCAGGGACCTGCTCTCAAGTGGAAAGCCAAACGGAAAATTAAAGCTAAATCTGAAGAGATACACGATTTTATTCTTTGTAAATTAACCTATCAACTATTTACTGTGATGTCAGAGTGAATTAAGATGAAACAGCAAGATGAACGATAAGTAAAAAGAATGAAATGAAAAGGTAGGACCTACCAGCGATACAAGAAGAACACACACAAAGAGGTGGTACTTCCAAATGAAATGTTCTAGAGTTGCGAGAGTGAATTTAGCATGGACCAACGGATTCAAAGTCCGCCTGGTATATCTTATATACCCGGTAATGCATGTATCTGGCATCGTGCGGCAGATGACAAGAAACCGTTTGATAGAAATTTTATGTTGTCTTTTTCGAGTCACGATAACAGATCTGTCGAAAACACGAATCCAAATAGTATTATCTAGCGCAGAAACGTCACTAACAGAGACTGGGATAAAAAAGAAAATTCGAAGTATAAAAGAAAAACGTATAAAAACAGTTATTATCAAACATCTATAATAAAGTATATTATAATGGCTAGAATGTCGACATTCTACGAATATTGGAAAAACCATCAACAGAAAGTTTTTCAATATTCATGGAAAGTGTCGTTAACCTGACATGTTCTAGCCATTATAATATACTTTATTATAGATGACATTGTAGTAAACTGTTTTTATACGTTTTGTTTGCCATTCGGTTTTTCTTTTTATCCCAGTCTCCTGTTAGTGACATTTCTCTGCATAGATAATATATTTGATTTCGTGTTTTTCATTTCGGAATATTATATTATCGTGACTTGAAAAAAGACAACATAAGACTTTTCTATCAAACTGGTTCTTAATAAATCTGCCGCACGATCTCATTGTCGTTGTGTACAGACATCATTACCGGGTATACTAAGATATACCAGATTTGACTTTGATCCGTTAGTCCAAAGCCAAACATTACTAAACTAGTCCTTTCTTTTTTAATAATCTAGAACATTTCATTTGGAAGTACCACTCTTTGTGTGTGTTCTTCTTGTATCGCTGGTAGGTCCTACACTTTTCATTTCATTCTTTTTACTTATCGTTCATCTTGCTGTTTCATCTTAATTCACTCTGACATCACAGTAAATAGTTGATAGGTTAATTTACAAAGAATAAAATCGTGTATCTCTTCAGATTTAGCTTTAATTTTCCGTTTGGCTTTCCACTTGAGAGCAGGGTCCCTGGTGACATCTTCTTAAAGTTGATGTCCACAGAGTACCCTGGCGACATCTTTAATAACCAGACTTCTCCTTAAAGTTGATGTTCACAGAGTACCTGGTGACACATCATTAAAGTTGATGTTCACAGAGTATCTTTATAACCAGACTCTCCTAAAGTTGATGTCCACAGAGTACCTGTTGACATCCTTATTAACCAGACTCTCCTTAAAGTTGATGTCCACAGAGTACCTGGTGACATCCTTATTAACCAGACTCTCCTGTTGATGTCCACAGAGTACCTGGTGACATCTTTATTAACCAGACCCTCCTACAGTTGATGTCCACAGAGTACCTTAGACATCTTTATTAACCAGACCCTAAAGTTGATGTCCACAGAGTACCTGGTGACATCTTTATTAACCAGATTCAGTTGATGTCCACATTAGCTTAAATTAACCAGACTCTCCTTAAAGATGTCCACAGAGTACCCTGGACATCTTTACCAGACTCTCTTAAATTTGATGTCCACAGAGTAATGACATGCTGATTGAAATTGACAACTTGCACTAAAGGACTTGATCTTAGATGTCTGCTTCAACTTCGTCTTGCCCATTTCTTGTGTCATTTTGTGGGGATATCAGATATCTGTCTGTTCCGATGTGAAGAGAACTACCGTATGGTTTGTCAGCTGTGCCTTCATCATCGTTCTTCATAATGGCAGCTTTACGGTCTGCAAACGTCCCACAGGGACAAAGATCAATTTCCTAGATTTCATAAACTTCCTCATTCGTTTCCGATGAAACAGAAGCTGAAAAGGATTAAACTGATACCAATATAGTCTGACCCCTATTTCAAGGTTTGCTTCACTGTCGTTAGTTCCTCTTTTGACTGGAGATTCTGTCAATCCAGGGTATTAGATTATATGTCACACCATTTCATCTTCAATACAATTTTAGAGAGTCACAATCGACTGGAGTCAAAATGATTGATAACAGAAAACAATTACGAGAGTATCATAGGATACATAATAAATACGTAATGTTTTCCGGGTGAGATCCTTCGCCAGATAACAAATCTGTCTGGACTACCCACCTATACAACCATTAGCCAACTTGTTTCTTGTCTGCCAAAGGATCTCATCCGAAACGTCACGTGTTTTCCCTTGTGGTATCTTCGGTGAGTCGCTACCTTTGTAGTTGATCGTTTCATCTCCAAGCCCAGTGTTCCCACATTACGTTAGCTGTTTGCATTGCATCGGTCTTGTGTTTTCTTTTTTTCTTCTTTTATTTATTTTATGCTACTCAAGTAAGGTCTTCTTTTCGATCTTTTAATCTAAAAACAAATAATTTCACGTCATTTTATGTTTCACGTAGCAAGTGTTAGGAACAATAAAATTAATCCTTGTGTTTTGATAGACTTACTGGGCATTTTAGAATACCTTTCCTCTCAGCCAAACGATGTTTGCATACTGAAAAAAACGATTGTTTTGCTCAGTTTCCCAAATGTAATCTTGTGTGAATAAATAATTGGTTAATTACAGACACAAATATTAGAAGACTATGGAATATAAGTAAATATTCTCCTGTACACAACATTCAGTCATTGAAAGTTTCAAAAAAATGTTTGAGGTGTAGAGTCCTTTTGAAAGTTAGAGGAGAAATACGAAGAAAAAATTGTACTCATTAGGCACATTGTCTATTACATTTTATATCAAAACGTAAAGGTTTTATTCAACAGTTAAGGGAGATAAGATTCATCTTAGCCTTCATAAAAAACTTGTTCTTGCAAAAAGTCCATGAGTTGAGCTGATAGTGAAGAAAAGCTAAGGCAATTGTTTTCCACAAGTCGTATTTGCGGAACAGGTAATGAAAATCATCACACGGGACGCTAGTCTGCTACAGATCTTTACTCCCACGTTTAGGCTTGTGCCTTCATTTGTACTTGGATCGAGGGGGTGGGTGCGTGTTAAGCAGAAGTAGTCTTTCTATGTTGACAGTTGTTTGCAATACGACTTGTGGAAAACAATTAATGTCGACAAAATTCATCATCTGTCTAATATATATATACATATACATCTATACATGTGGTTAAATAGTTTTTAATTTTCTTGCAGGCATATTTTTATTGTTGATATGCATTCTGAACGATTCACCCATTTGCGTGTAGCGGCATCCAATGGCACTGAGTTAAAGTATTTTTTGTCTCTAGAAAAGCAAATAAAAATGTCCTATTTCGATCAGATATATCTTGAACTAGCCAAAATACCTAGTTTGAGATGACAAATTCAATCCAACTGAAATGTCTTTGTTTGGCTGGATAACATCAATCTAGCCATAATGTTTTAATTCAACATGGCAATTTCAATCCAGCCAGAATGTCCTTGTTCAATCAGATAACTTCAATCTAACTAAAATCTCTTCGTTCGACAAGGCAATTTTAAATCCAGCTGGAATGTCCCAGTTCCACTAGATTGATTCAATCAACGACATATTCTAGTTCGATAAAGTCACTTCGATCCAGCTAAACGTGGAGACATGCACAGTCCTACACGGAATTACCACAATGTCATATCTCCAATACACTCCTACAACGCATGCGATTTAACTAATATCAATGCTGTCCCAAATTATGTGCCACCATAAATAACCAGTCCCTTTTCAAAGCGTTGATCATAAATGTCTCCCATGGATTTCAGGATGTAATACCCAATCTAACATGTCCCATGGAATGTCCACGTGATATATCACGTCTGATATCCAATGTCATATGTCTTTCACCTGGTACCAAACAGTCCATGTCGCCGAGGGCTATATATGGCTTGGATGCGCTTTGTATATTTTAAAATCATACCATTAACTCAGGTAAAAAGTGTTCCTTCAAGGGCATTGAAACCCATAGAGCCGGAGCTTATCGCGGTTTCTATAACGTGAAGCGGAACAGGTAATGGTAATCACCACACGGGACGCTAGTATGCAATATATCTTTACTCCCCGTTTATGCTTGTATTCATTTGCACCCGAGGAGGGGGGGGGTACTTGTTATGTGTATTTCAATTAACACAACGTCGGATATAATTACATAGCTTTAGGATTCAAGCCCGAGACCTCATGATCCCAAGTCCGGCAGCCTACCACTCGGCCATCGATGCCATTTTACTCTGCAGACCAAGTTTAGTACTGGGTGCTATTAAGAACGAATCAAAAGCACAGAGCCCTGTAATGTGCTCATCTAAAGACCGTGCGCAGACAACACCCCAATAATATAAAAAAAGGATTCATCTTCAATTGAAATAACACACGGACTAATGAGCCTATTGTTACTTGCTGCAAAAAGCAACAAAGAAAAAGGTTGATGATCAAAAGTAAAACCAGGATCTTGGCGTATGCGCAGGTTGTATGATCATGGACAATGTGGCTTCAATTAAGCCTTGTCACTCCCCTTTAAACTCCTTGACAGTTTCAAGGGCTGACCATACTCGTAGTTATAATTATGAAAGAATTATGTCCCCTTTATTACTATTATTTATCATTACCACTACTATTATTATCATTACCACTACTATTATTAGCATTACCACTACTATTATTAGCATTACCACTACTATTATTAGCATTACCACTACTATTATTAGCATTACCACTACTATTATTATCATTATTGTTTATTAGCATTACCCACTAATACTGATATCTATTACTATTATCATTATTGTTGTTCTCAGGTCTTTACTGATATTCATTTCTATTATTACGGTCAAGAGAAAACGTCAATAAAATAAAACAATAATAAAAGAAGAATAGTTTTAAAAAGCATTTCAATTCATTCTTCCAAACCAGTCTTGCAAGTGGACATTCTTGTCTCTATCTCAGTCTGTTTGACTTGATGCTTGTCTGTCTGTCTGTCCATATGTATGCCTGTCTCTCTTTCTTCCTCCCTCCCTCTGTCTCTGTCTCTGTCTCTGTCTCTGTCTCCTTCTGTCTGTCTGTCTGTCTGTCTGTCTGTCTGTCTGTCTCTCTATCTCTCTGTCTCTCTCTGTCTCTCTCTCTCTGTCTCTCTCTGTCTGTCTGTCTCTGTCTCTCTGTCTCTGTCTCTGTCTCTGTCTCTGTCTCTGTCTCTCTGTCTCTGTCTCTGTCTCTGTCTCTGTCTCTGTCTCTCTCTCTCTCTCTCTCTCTCTCTCTCTCTCTCTCTCTCTCTCTCTCTCTCTCTCTCTCTCTCTCTCTCTCTCTCTCTCTCTCTCTCTCTCTCTCTCTCTCTCTCTCTCTCTCTCTCTCTCTCTCTCTCTCTCTTTCTCTCTCTCTTTCTCTTTCTCTCTTCTCTCTGTCTGTCTGTCTGTCTGTCTGTCTGCCTCTTCTCCCTCTCTCTCTCTCTCTCTCTCTCTCTCTCTCTCTCTCTCTCTCTCTCTCTCTCTCTCTCTCTCTCTCTCTCTCTCTCTCTCTCTCTCTCTCTCTCTCTCTCTCTCTCTCTCTCTCTCTCTCTCTCTCTCTCTCTCTCTCTCTCTCTCTCTCTCTCTCTCTCTCTCACCCCTCTCTCTCTCTCTCTCTCTATATATATATATATATATATATATATATATATATATATATATATATATATATATATATATCACGCAGACACCCACACACACTTTCTGTATTTTTTCTTATTTTCCATCTTCGTTCCTTAATCTCTGTATTTTTGTTTTATTCTCTGTCTTTCTTCCCTTTCATTCATTCCTACTTTCATTCGTCTACATATTGTATCATTTCTGAAAACAAGAAAGTGTGTACTTATATCTGTGTCTTACTATGCCAGCTTTCTGTACGGGGAACATCTATTCGCATCACATGACAAAATAAAATCCCATTCCTCGAGGAGAAGGGGCATAAGACAGCCAAAGCCCAAAGGACAGTGAATGACATCAGTCATGAGATAAATCCAGAGAAAACCAGGAACGTGACCTCAACAATATCAAACAACAACAACAACAGACAGTGATAGTTTCCGAACACAATTGATCGGTTTGACATAGGCCAGAGTCTCACCAAACAAAGACAGCAAACGTCATTTTTCAACCACGTCACTAAGGGAGACAACAAATGGCATGCCAATCAAAAGGTCATTTATTATTTATTACCAAATGTTTCCATAATGTTTTGTTTATCTCATTTGTTACTGAAACTCACGGAGGCAAAAAGCCAGTGGATGGATGAATGCTATGACGCCGGTAGATCTTTTTGTTTCAGGAACTGGTTTCTGGTTTGTTGGTTTGCTTTGCTCTCTTCCGTCGGAACGTGTCTGGAAAACCAGTTGTGATTCCACCGTGGTATCGGAACCTTATCTTTGGAAGAAGGCTAATACTAATACCATTGCAAAACAAACAAAAAACAACAACAACGACAAAAACCCAACTGTTGTTATGGAGCTAAGTAGAAACTCTTGCTTTGTTTTGATGTTTGGTATTGGGGATGGACGGGTTTGTGCGTTACATTTTTGGTGTTGAATTGTTTTTGTGGGGGTGGGGGAGTTGTTGTTTTTTGTTCTGAGCTTTGATATGCCAGATGCGTTTTATTTTGGTGAAGAAGACAATGTTTGAACACTTTGCTATAATCATGTGTCTGTTTATCCCCATATTACCACAAACTTCCGATAAGTCGACAGCTGCGGCCTGAAGTAAAATACAAGTCCATGGATTCAGAAAGGTATTACTCACAATTGAGTTCACGTGAACTCGTCTTTGCAGACACTGACATCTATTTGAATAAAATAACAACATAATTAACAATGACCCCCAGTCACATCACGGGTTACATCTCTTAATGAATTAGTTGCCACACGTTTACACCGCTCCTATGATACTAACGGCCAAAGTTACTCAAGGTGCATGTTACGGTGCTGCCATTATGACACAGGTGACTGACCTCAATGATTTAATAATCTCATTGGCAGGGATGTGAAATCATTTCAGAAGGCAGCTGTTTCATCCTATCTTGACTGACACACTATTTGTGACGGGTTAGCTAGAGCATAATATTGTGATACGCTATCGGTGACTTATAATCAGATGTTTTCCTTATGGGTCACATGACAACTTTGCCCCAAGTCGCCAGTAATGGGACAAATGGCATTGCATGTCATTATTACCATCCACTGCTGCTCCCCAAGAGCGTTACATCGTCCGCGTTGTGGCGGTTTGTACATTATAGATAACAGATAGCTACTGTTCTTTGTGGTCGACCTGTCATCAATTTTAATGGGAGAGCTATCTAGAGATGTATATCTCCAGTTACGTGACACTCAGTATGTTTCTAAATCACGCATGAATACGAGTGTCAAAAGTACAGCGGAGATGGAGATGGAAAGGACTCACCCTCAAAAAAAACCCAGAGAAGTACTACAAGACATGCCCTTCAGTGGAATCCACAGGGACAGAGGGTTAGGGGAAGGCCACGATTAACATGGAGAAGGCTACAGGAAGAGAGAGAGGGGGTCTTTTGTGGAGGTTTTATCAAAGTTTGTCCACGATAGGGATAAGTGGACGTCTGTTGTTCATGGCCTATACCCTGGTATAGGGTGAAAAGGCAATGACGATGATGAAAACTACATAGAAGCTTAACAGGCTTTGGAGTAAGGAATAAAATAACAGAGAGAACGAGAGGACACCTCTTAGCACACAATTGTAATAAAGTGAAAAAGCATATCTTAGCACCCCAGT
The DNA here is from genome assembly GCA_037039925.1 of Doris montereyensis. Classification (NCBI taxonomy): domain Eukaryota; kingdom Metazoa; phylum Mollusca; class Gastropoda; order Nudibranchia; family Dorididae; genus Doris; species Doris montereyensis. Next base: position 21,188 of record JAXRKP010001571.1, on the reverse strand, counting down.
CTGTGAATGCTCCAAATCTACAGAGATAAACAGACTGACATCAATCCATCGTCCGATAAGAATCCTAGCATTATCCGCCTTTTCTCTTGTTAAGTCATATCTTAGTCTTACAGAGGTTTCGTTAGAACTGCAAAGCGTAAGCGAAACAGGAAATATTCAGTTTTATACTATGCTCACTTTTATAATACTGGGTCATGAGAGAATATTTGTTACGTATTTCTGCCATATTTTGGCCCATGGTTCTCCCCAGAGATAGAGATAAAAACCAATCAACGATAAGTCGAATTGTTCCAGCGTATCCTATTCTATCTCTTATCATTGCGAGAGTGTCTGGACTCACATTTCCCAGGTGTGTGGCCTGCAGACTGGCATTCTAGGAGTGAGAAGGAAGGAGGGAGAAAGGGGAGGCGATGGATGAGACGAACGGGCAGACACACAGAGACACAACGTAACAGAGACACATTCACACGCATAGATACAGACAGAAACATGGTCACAAAGAGAAACACAACCTAGAAATTGAGAAAAGGAGAAGCTAGGAGCAAGCAAGAGTTCACACGGAGAACAGCCGCAGTATAAAAGAGTCCCATTGACATACTACATCAATACTAAATTGGTTATCTACCTTCCTCTCATTGTCATTGTCATAATTGCTCTATGCAGCGATCGATTGCATCAATTGACGGTATAATTGAAGGTGTGGGAGGCGGTGTGAGCATCACTAGAATGTCAAAGCTGTCGATTCTCCATGATAACAATCTTGATTATATTTTAACCATCGTACCGATTTTCTTAATCGAATGACAAGTCTATCTGTCTTTCATAATGGATCTTTCCCGCGTTGACTTAACTTTTATTCAATGCCTATTATCGTGTCGAAGTAAAAACAAGGCTAATAGAAAACCTTCAGGAAATAATCTTACCAAGTAAAAAGCCAACCCTCAAAGATTTTTATTTTTGTTTCTTTCTTCTTCTTTTTTGAAAGCAAAAAAAAAAGCCAAAATCATATAAAAACTGTCGACGATGAAATAACTTTTCAAAATGTTAACATTGTCGTCCACCTGTCAGAAAAGGCTCCAAACTCTTAACTATAATCCATGAGTATTGAAAGGCAAAGCCTTTAACCATAATCTACGAGTATCAAAAAAGCCTTTTAACCAAATCTATGAGCTCAAAAGGCTCCCAAAGCCTTTAACCATAATCTATGAGTATCAAAAGGCTCCCAAAGCCTTTAACCATAATCTATGAGTATCAAAAGGCTCCCAAAGCCTTTAACCATAATCCATGAGTATCAAAGGCTCCCAAACTCTTAACCATAATCCATGAGTAATCAAAAGGCTCCCAAACTCTTAACCATAATCCATGAGTACCAAAAGGTTTACAAAGCCTTTAACCATAATCCATGAGTATCAAAAAGGCTCCCCCAGCCTTTAACCATAATCCATGAGTATCCAAAAGGCTCCCAAAGCCTTTAACCATAATCCATGAGTATCAAAAGGCTCCCAAAGCACAACCACCAATACAAAGCCTTTAACCATAATCCATGAGTATCAAAAGGCTTACAAAGCCTTTAACCATAATCCATGATTATCAAAAGGCTTACAAAGCCTTTAACCATAACCATATCCGCTCAAAAGGCTTACAAAAGAACCATATTTCAGAGTATCAAAAAGTTGAGACGTACAGTTATTTGTGACAAAATAGTCGTGCTGAAAACAGGTATTGGTCATGTCTGCTTTTTTTTTCAATGTTGGGCAACTTTTTGTTAACGATCTCGCTTTGATGAAAAATACGGTACATTGAGACAAGTGAGTTTACCAACAATACGTAGCCTTTAGAGAGTTGAAAACTCTTCAGCACAAATTGAATTCAGACCGAATTAAAGCGAGGCTCTTGAATTCATTACTAAAAACCAGTAAAAACTTGAGAATTGAGTTAGTGAATTGTACTGATTAAGTCATAAAAGAATCCAGAAAATTAATATAATTTGGGGTACTGTTGTTCAATCCTTCTTATTTCCACCAAGTTTGTGTTTCCATGGCATTGTCTTTCTTTCGATTGAACAAACAGATCATCACGATTTCAATTCATGCTCTTGAAATAGATATTAATAAGTAGTCACCTCGTGCCAATGAAAGTGTGGGACTCAAGTTGGTGAGATCGAAAGTAAATCCTTTGGCTAGCGTTCGATAACAGACATTAAATTGTCACCAAAAGGGTTTATTCAGACGTTAAGAGCCAAATAATAATATAGCAACTAAAAATATAATATACAAAAAATACAATATACAAAAAAATATAATATAATCTAATATACAAAAAATACAATATACAAAAATATAATATACAAAAAAATATAATATACAAAAATATAATATACAAAAAATATAATATACAATATAGATATAATATACAAAAAATACAATATACAAAAATATAATATACAAAAGATATAATATAAGATGTAAGACATTTGAGGGAACGAATGTTGTACCTGAAAATCGAAACAACAAATTAGCCTAACTATTTCAGGTACTTATTTCATGGCATTTTTCCAAAATACATGATATTATGATAATAACATTTATTTTGTCTTGGAACTTCAATTGACAACTAAATGTATTCTACAAATATTGTCATTACCCTGTTTGTTACATGACATCCCATCACAATTTATCAAAGTCAATAAAAAAATTAGTGTAGGACTCAAACTTTCAGGGAGTTGTTTAACTTTGTTTTTTTTATCGCCTGCATTTGTGTTGGGTAATTATTTTTTCTCTTTGCTTTCTCATTGGCTGTGATTAGGTCTAGCTTTAAAATAAGTGTTCTGTCAATGATGGCTGGCAAAAGGTAAAAACGACAAAGGTATTTTCAAATTCTGTCTCAATAATAGGTACCATACCAATGTAACTTGCAAGTATATGTACATAGGTAGGCTGTTAGTTTCATGAAGGTATCAAAACACATAAACGGTATCCATCAAAAAGTACATAAAAGCGGTGTCCAAAAACACATCCAAAGTTAAGCGATATCCAAAAACACATAAGCGGTACCAAAAAACACATAAGCGGTATCCAAAAACACATAAGCGATACACAAAAACACATAAGTTAAAGCGGTATCCAAAAACATATAGGCGATACCCAAAAACACATAAACGGTATCAAAAAAAACACAAATGCAAAACATAAGTTATATCCAAAAACACATAAGCGGTATCCAAAAAACACATAAGCTGTTATCAAAAAACACATAAGCACATAGGTATCCAAAAACACATAAGCGATATCAAAAACACATATCAAAAAACACATGGTGGTATCAAAAAACACATAATACACAAGAAACACATAAAAGCGATACACAAAAGTATCCAAAAACACATAGGTGGTATCCAAAAATGGAGGCGACACAAAAACACATAGGCGATACACAAAAACACATAAGCGGTATCCAAAACACATAGGTGGTATCAAAAAACACATAAGCGGTATCCAAAAACACAAAACACATAGGTGGTACCCCGAAACACATAAAAACACATAGGCGGTATCAAAACACATAGGCGGTATCAAAACACATAGGCAGTACCCCATAGGTGGTATCCAAAAACACATAGGTGGTACCCCAAAACACGCAGGCGGTATCCAAAAACACATAGGCGGTACCCCAAAACACATAGGCGGTATCCAAAAACACATAGGCGGTATCTAAAAACACATAATGGGCAGAAAGTGATTGTCCATTGCCTGTTATTAATGAAAGAATCATCGATGACTTGAAGACAAATCCACAGCAACAATAAAAATTAAAAATGTTTATCGGCATGCCAGAATAAGAGAGAATGGTCAACTACACGTTCTGTCGCTGAAATAAAATTATGTATAACTATAATACGTCATGACAATTTATTCCACATAGACTTCAATATCATATAAAGCCATAGACATGAACCAATTGAAGAACAAACAAATCTTCATTTCCGTTATTGCTCTGTAGAGCTTAGACCAATCAGTGACCAAGATTTCGTATTGCCGAAAATGTGTGTCTTGAAAAGATGGCTAGTAGCCAATGGGCCACCCGAGTGCCACGTCCACAATAATATGGGTATGTCACATGTCTCCCCTGTGTCCACTTGTGTGTCATTGACCCACACTCGCTATGGCACAACCCATCGCCTTGAGACACTCAAATTCCTCCTTTTGCACACGGTCCGTGAAGTAGCGACAAGATTCGTGAACATTTTTAAGGATGCGCGAAATCAATTCAATCGGCCAGAGAGTTGTGCTTTTGCTATCGTTTTGTGTGCTGTGTACTATTTATCTTTTTTTTGTATCTGTTTTTATGCAATTGCTTCCTTCACATCCAATGATTGAAGAACAAATTTTCAAAAGGATGAATGATATAAATATCAGATACAACAAGAATTTGATTCTGATATTTTGATGATGAAATACATAAAATCTGCTATAATGTGATAATTGCATCATGCAGATTTGAGTCTTGTAAATATCACATAAATTATCCCCATTCTTCTTTAATTGCAGCCATTTCCTCGCATTATAGAGAAGACACCAAAATAGCATCTTTTCTTTGTCTCATGTCATATGTAACGTCTGTTGGGATGTTTTTATGTATATACCAGTGAAAGAACCAACCAACACCTATTATCAATGATATTTGAAGATAGGCCTCGCCCAGGGGAAATGATGTTTGACTTTTCTTTATCTTCCAGGTAATAAGCCTTATCATCATCGTGTGCAATTGCATAGCACCCACACACCCATATTTTGTCTGTGATATAATTGCTTCCTGTGCTTCATGTGCGTTCAATAGTTCTCTTGTATAAAATATAAATCTTTCTTCGACCTTCATTCAAATAAAGCGATAAGAAATAAAATTCGTATCTTTGTTTTTAGTCTTGACAAAGCTGATACAACTTCAATATGTAATAGTGATATTCTTTCCCATTACTAATTGATTTCTTTTTCATTCAGTGCAAACGTATTAAAACCATTCATTATTTCCCCCACTGTTGCTACAAATTATTATACAATCACTGTCATCCTACATATCATGAAAACTTAAAGCATTTTGAATCGATTGCAGGCCGCTGGTTGCCATTCAAGTTCAGATAAATGAAACATCGGCAGTTGCGCAACCGTGGACACATGGTTTCATTTCAAATGTGCAGTTTTTTTATATTTCTTTAATCGGTGGTTGTTAAAGAAAGTGACAAACTAACTGTGAAAGTCGTCTCAACATCGATCGCTAGAAACAGCAAGCATTTTAAACAATAGACGTAAGGAATGTAAACAATTTGAATAGAATACTGTACATACACATTATTTGGATATAATGCAAAGAAAAAACGCTGAGACTAAACTGTTATCAAACATACACCCAAACATATTGTCGACATTGATTTTGAGCCAGTGTGCTCACCTCGTAGATCCAAAGGTCTGATGTTCGAAACCAGTGTAAATACGCACCCAGGTTTACTTTCACTAATGACCCCTGACCCTTGATAACATCAAACAATGAATCAAACCTTAGAGGCTGGCATGTTCTTTTATAACTTTTATAACCTCATTTGTGACAAAAGTCCGTCGATATCAAAATACATAATCGATTACCATACATTTATTACTCTGCCAAATGGCATATATATTTTTGAAGGTGAGGATTATTGTGCAATAGACGTATTTGAGACAGAAAAGCGTGGGATGAAAGCAGAAATATTTCCATGAACGGAAACTGAAATGGAAGTTGAATGGGTGATGGCTCTGTGTGGGAAGTAAAAGAAGGTAAGAAGAACTATTTTCAGGTATCTGAGTGGGAGGAATCGTCACGACGAATCCAGCCGAAGGATCTACCCAGCACTTGGAGGGTGTGGGATCTATGGCTGTACACAGATACGAATGACAAATGTGAACATAGACTAGATCTATATCGATTGAAGACGGACAGACACGAAAGAATGTCACGTTCGGCTCTTTAATCGAAAATATTATATGGAATTGCTTTTGGTTTAAAGGCTTTACTTGACTACAGTGATTGGTTTAGAATTTTGATTTGGGTTACTGTAGAAGTTGCTGAAGGTGCTGCTATAATATAATATGTGTTTCGACTTTATCTGTGGAACCCTCGATGCAGGAACCTGTTAGACATTTCGTTTTAAACCTGTACAAAACAAAATGGCTTCCAAAACAAAATGGCTTACGAAACATTAGCTCTCATCCATTCGCCTTGCGCTTTATCTAAGATTTTATATTGTTATGTCGGTTTGTCTTTTTGTCCGTTATACGCAATATGTTTAACAGTGGATGGCTTGTCTCCTAACATTATCTGTTTTATTTTCCTGATGTCTTAAGCCACGTTTCCACGTGGACGTACTGTGTGATGCGTTAACAACGGTTGCATGGAATTCGAACTAAGGTGTGCGCATGGCTACGGGATGCGTGGTGCGTGATGCGTGGTACGGAATGCGTGGTACGGAATGCGTGGTACGGGATGCGTGGTACGGAATGCGTGGTACGGAATGCGTGGTACGGGATGCGTGGTGCGTGATGCGTGGTACGGAATGCGTGGTACGGGATGCGTGGTACGGAATGCGTGGTACGGAATGCGTGGTACGGGATGCGTGGTGCGTGATGCGTGGTGCGTATTCGAGCCATCGTCTTTCAGATTGGTTACTCGTTAGAGGTCACACATTTTACTACCAGATTACCTTCTTGATAAATTGGTTGAATTTGTGAAACAAAATCCTGCCTTTTTTTTTATCTATCGAGGGTTGAAGACAAGGATGCGCATTAGGTAGCAATTCAAAATCCAATTATTGCGATGTTACAATCCCCCGAAGTGTAGCAACGTGTGAGCACATCGCATGTTGGCTTACTGCCCCGTGGCCAACAATGAGGAGCATAAAAGCCGACAAGGCTTGTGTCACATAGGATGTGAGGCTCCGCAAGGAAGATTGAGTACAAAAAACGAACAAAGAGTTTGGCGTGGTGAATTGTAATCCTGACCGGGTGTGATGGCGCCAACACGTCATCACCGCGACGTAGCCACGTTGTAATCCTGACCGGGTATGATGGCGCCAACACGTCATCACCGCCACGTAGCCACGTTGTAATCCTGACCGGGTGCAATGGCGCCAACGTCATCACCGCGACGTAGCCGTTGTAATCCCTACTGATCAGGTGGGATGGCGCCAACGTTATCACGCGACGTAACCACATTTAATCCTGATCAAGTGTGATGGCAGCAACGACGTAATACGTTTGTAATCGATCAGATTGTGCGTTAAGCTATACGTCATCCGCCGCGACGCAACCACGTGAGGAACTCGCTAATAAAGTGAACGTTATATTCCCCTACTTTTGTTCCTTCCCACGCGCTGCCCACACGCTGTCGCTATCCGCATATCCGCACGCTATCCACACGCTGTCCACACGCTATCCACACGCGCCCACACGCTATCCACACGCTATCCACACGCTGTCCACACACTATCCACACGCTATCCACACGCTATCCACACGCTATCCACACGCTGTCCACACGCTGTCCACACGCTATCCACACGCTGTCCACACGCTATCCACACGCTATCCACACGCTATCCACACGCTGTCCACACGCTATCCACACGCTGTCCACACTATCCACACGCTATCCACACGCTGTACACATCGCTATCCTTAAGCTGTCCAATATCGCTATCCACACGCCAGTACACCGCTATCCACACGCTGTACACGCTATCCACACGCTATCTACACGCTGTCACGCTATCCACACGCTATCCACACGCTGTCCACACGCTATCCAATCATATCACACGCCATCCACACGCCGCTATCCACGCTATCCACACGCCATCACATGCTATCCAATGATAATCACACGCTATCCACACGCTGTCCACACGCTATCCACCCGCTGTCCACACGTCCATATCCACACGCCATCTGTCCACGCCATCCACACTGTCTATGTCACACGCTATCCACACGCTATCCACACGTCCGCTATCCACGCTATCCACACGCTGTCCACACGCTGTCTACACGCTAACCACACACTATCCACGCTATCCACACGCTGTCCCCACGCTGTCCACATGCTATCCACACGCTTAACGACACGCTGTCCATACGCCATCCACACGCTGTACACACGCTATCCACACGCTATCTACATGCTATCCACACGATATCCACACGCTATCCACACGCTGTCCACACGCTGTCCACACGCTATCCACACGTTATCCACACGCTATCCACACGCTGTACACACGCTATCCACATGCTGTACACACGCTATCCACACGCTGTACACACGCTGTCCACCCGCTATCCACACGCTATCCACACGCTATCCAAACGCTGTACACACCCTATCCACACGCTGTACACACGCTGTCCACAAGCTATCCACACGCTATCCACACGCTATTCACACGCTATCCACACACTATCCACACGCTATCCACACGCTATCCACACGCTGTACACACGCTGTCCACACGCTGTCCACACGCTATATACACGCTATCCACACTCTATCCACACGCTATCCACACGCTGTCCACACGCTGTCCACACGCTATCCACACGCTATCCACACGCTATCCACACGCTGTACACACGTTATCCACACGCTGTACACACGCTATCCACACGCTGTACACACGCTATCCACACGCTGTACACACGTTATCCACACGCTGTACACACGCTATCCACACGCTGTACACACGCTATCTACACGCTGTACACACGTTATCCACACGCTGTCCACACGCTATCCACACGCTATCCACACGCTATCCACACGCTATCCACACGCTATCCACACGCTGTACACACGCTATCCACACGCTATCCATACGCTATCCACACGCTGTCCACACGCTATCCACACGCTGTCCACACGCTATCCACATGCTATCCTCACGCTGTACACACGCTATCCACACAATATCCAAACTCTGTCAACACGCTATCCACACGTTATCCACACACTGTCCCCACGCTATCCACACGCTGTCCACACGCTATCCACACGCTATCCACACGCTATCCACACGCTATCCACACGCTGTCCACACGCTATCCATACGCTATCCACACGCTGTCCACACGCTATCCACACGCTATCCACACGTTGTACACACGCTATCCACATGCTGTCCACACGCTATCCACACGCTATCCACACGCTATCCACTCGCTGTCCACACGCTATCCACACGCTATCCTCACGCTGTACACACGCTATCCACACAATATCCAAACTCTGTCAACAGGCTATCCACACGTTATCCACACACTGTCCCCACGCTATCCACACGCTGTCCACACGCTATCCACACGCTATCCACACGCTATCCACACGCTGTCCACACGCTATCCACACGCTGTCCACACGTTATCCACACGCTATCCACACGCTGTCCACACGCTATCCACACGCTGTACACACGCTGTCCACACGCTGTCCACACACTATATACACGCTATCCACACACTATCCACACGCTATCCACACGCTGTCCACACGCTGTCCACACGCTATCCACACGCTATCCACACGCTATCCACACGCTGTACACACGTTATCCACACGCTGTACACACGCTATCCACACGCTGTACACACGTTATCCACACGCTGTACACACGCTATCCACACGCTGTACACACGCTATCTACACGCTATCCACACGCTGTCCACACGCTGTCCACACGCTATCCAAACGCTGTCCACACGCTATCCACACGCTGTCCACACGCATTCCCCACCGTAGGACTACATCTTTGTTGCCACTAAAGATGTTTGGACTCATTCTTCCTCACCGACGCGTCCTATGTTACAACAACCTTACACAAACCCAGCCGGTCCTCTCTTACGTTGGCTCCAGGGCGACAGCTTTTTGGACAAACTCGAAGGATCAGTTATCTGACCCAGCTACAGGCGCCTCATAGTCAATATCTTCTCAGCGGTGAAGCTACCTAGCGTTGATGAGGACTCCCTGAAATGTTGATATTCAACAATAATATTATATTATTATATATTGTCCGACTGTGTCAATGGGTACCAGGGTTTGAGAGTTGACATGAGGCAAGGATCACCAAATCCTGACTTTCAGGCAGGTGGCGTTGTATCCACGATCACTTGAAGACACTGAGGCTCTAGAAGACCAGTATTGCAATGACGAGGTTGGTTCTATCGATGAGAATGTGATGGTAATAGATGTCTGTCCTCAGGATTGAACCTCCTAAGAAATGTTTATGGCCGGTACAGGGCCTATGTAATGCATAATACATAGTAACATAATGGATCACCTAGATACGCATAGCATTGTAACATATTCAACATGGATTTAGACAAAAACGAAGTTGTGAAACTCAACTTTTTACAACAATAAATGAATTTCAGTAATTCTCTAAATAAAAGAAACCAATCAGATACTATCCTCCTAGATTTCCCAAAGGCTTTTGACAAAGTAGATCACAAATGATTACTAATAAAATTGAATGGGTATGGTATTAACAATTCTCTTCTTGAACGGATCAAATTGTTTCTTTTGGATCACAAAGTTACTGTTGAAGGTATTAGATTTCATTCAAAACCAATGCTTCCAGGTGTTCCCCAGGAAACTGTCTTAGGTCCTCTATTCTTTTTATATGTATCAACGATATTGACCAAAACATCTCACCAAGTACCAAACTCAAAATTTTTGCTGATGATAGTCTATTGTTTAGAAACGTAAATAACATGGAGGATTGCAAAATATCACAAAATGACCTAAACACTTTGCAAGAGGGGGAGAGAAAGGGGAAAATGGAGTTCAATCCAGACAAATGTCAGGTACTAAAAATATGCAAAAAAGTAAAAATGGCCAACTCATATTATTGCATACATAAATAATCGACAGCGTAAAATACCTAGGAGTTACAATAGACACTAAAGTGTAATGGAAAGAACAACATAGAGCACTATGTAGAAAAGCAAATGGCGTTTTTTCCTTTCTTAGAAGATACCTTTACAACTGTCCTCAATATGTAAAAGAGAACTGCTTCAAGGCTTTAGTAAAACCAGTCTTAGATTATGGCAGCTGTGTCTGGGACCCACAGCAACTTACCTACACACAAGAAATTGAGAAAGTACAAAAGAATGCAGCCCGCTTTGCGACTAATAATTATATATACACTAAAGGAAATAACAAAACCAACATGAACTAAATGCAATGGATGACTTTAGAAGAACATAGAAACAGAAATAAAATTAGAATTGTCTTTAAGGCTATAAATGGCCAAATATTTATTATTCCATTAGATCATATGAAACTCAACTCAAGAACAACGAGATCAGGCTGTCAAACATACATGGTTCCATCTTCAAACGTTGATTGCCACCTGCACTCATTTTACCCTAGTACAGTAAGACTGGAATGGATTGCCAACAGAAAGAAAACTCAGCAATAGAACTGAGGACTTTAGAAACAAAACTAAACTTAATCACTTTAATTGGATTAATATTTTAGGTTCAATTAAAATAATATGCGCACTGACTCAAGAATTGAGTAGGTCGGTTATTATTATGATGAAGAGGAAGAAGAAATCATGAATTAAAATAGATTATTGCTTGTTTATATCTGTAAATCCAAGCTCAAAGTCTAATAATAATAATTATTCAGCATCTATCTTTCATTCAATCAATCAATTAGCCTACCTATTATTTATATATCTATATATCTATTTATTTATCTTTTCCTCCTCAATATTATACGTTTGTGATTAGAGCTTTGCACAGAAATACACTTTATCGTCAATCGTCTCTCTGTCTGTGTGTGTGTCTGTCTGTCTGTCCTCTCTCTTTCGCTGTCTCTGTCTCTGTCTCTGTCTCTGTCTATGTCTCTGTCTCTGTCTCTGTTTCTGTCTCTGTCTGTCTGTCCATCCCTGTCTCTGTCTCTGTCTCTGTCTCTGTCTGTCTGTCTGCCTGCCTGTCTGTCTGTCTGTCTGTCTCTCTCTGTCTGTCTTTCTCTCTCTCTCTCTCTCTCTCTCTCTCTCTCTCTCTCTCTCTCTCTCTCTCTCTCTCTCTCTCTCTCTCTCTCTCTCTCTCTCTCTCTCTCTCTCTCTCTCTCTCTCTCTCTCTCTCTCTCTCTCACACACACACACACACACACACACACAAACACACACACACACACACACTCTCTCTCTCTCTTACTCGGTCACGATGAATGAAGATCACTTCACATCCTGTTGCCGCCTGCCATCTCCTTGTTGTGTCCACCTTCCGATCGCCTCAGTCCCTGTAGGCCTTTGGTCTCATCAACGGACGGATCTCGAACGCATCATAACGACTACATGATCCACTCGACGTTTTTGACCGGAGATGACCCAAGGTCTACTTTCCTACGGTCATTAGATCAAAGTGTCTCATGGAAATAACATTCAGTCTTACGTGACTCCATTGGTTTACATAAATAGAAAAAGTGCTTCTAAATCGCACTACGCTACTGATCAATGTGGCAAGATGTGTATCTTTAAAAAACGTAATGTTTGTTTCATTACCAAAACCACCAAAATATGTTGAATAGGAGGAATAAGAACTTTTCAGGGTGTACAAGCAGCAAAAATAAATTAATTCCTGATGATCAATGGCGAATATTGCCTTTGATTTAGAATATTGCTGATATCATACTTTTGCATTTCCCTCCTCTTTGCTTCGTCTTTTCCTCCGACTTCTTTTCAGCTAATCACTTAAAAATCTTGTCTTTAATTCCTTAAGGTTAATACCTCCGACAACAGGAGATATTATGTTTTAGTCACGTTTGTCTGTCCATCTGTTCGTCTGTCTGTAAACAAAATAACTCAGATAGGTCGGAAATGATACAAGGAACAATTAATTGCAATAAAAATACAGTTGTGTTCCCAACCGCCATCTGGATACGGGAACAGTTTCAAATGACCACCAACACAAAGAAAACGGAGCCCTTAGAAGGTTGTCTACACTTTATTTACACAGAAACGAACCTTAGTAAATTTTTGCACACAAAATGTCACGATCATTGAATCTATGTAACTCAAACTATGAGTTATTTTCAAGCTGAACCCCAAAACACCATTTTACGCATACAATTTGTTTTCGCGACTAGTTGACCAAGTACCGTTGCGTAACATGAAGGCATCATACTCAATCTTCGTTGCCAATGACGACGAATTTTGGAAGCTATACAATCATGGCTCCTAAGGTGTGAATATCATATCGCCTCCAGCCCTCAGGACCGTTTACCTTTGCTGAATCGCTATTGATATGCCGTGGACAGCAGAGCAAAAGATCTTTTGCATTGATGTTTACGCCAGGCTACCTCATTAACCGGATTTGAAACCTTGTGAGTTTTGTTTCTCTCCGTATACCTTAAGGCTATTGCTAAAGAGAGAACCCCCCAACAATCGACGACCTCAAAGTGTGTGGACAGAGAACAATGGCTTTAATATCCGAGGACACGTGTGGAGATGTTATTGAACACTTCAAAACCTGACTCACTCTTGCTTTGCGTACGAATGGTGGCCATTTTGAACATGTCCTTGAAAATAATCTTTAGAAAAACGTTCGTTGATTTTGTATTTGTGTGAAGAAAAAAAAATTGCTTGTGTCGGATGATTGCGTTCACCTTTAGCTGGTTTACTGCTGTTGAGTTGCGAAACAAGAATGTTGATTTGAAACTACGCCTTCATTGCCGTTTGCCCCTCCTCCCCCCCCCCCCCTCATCCTATTTTTCCTTATTTTCTCTGGTTTCCATTAAAAGAATATGGCGCTGGTATTCCTATCTGGCCAACCATTTCACATGCCACAGGGACATCAAATCTTAAGGAGAAACCGAATCTACACCTAGATCTAGATTTTAGTTTGCCATTGCTTTACACGCCGCCTTTACTTACGCTGAATCTGACAAAAACTTAGCTGCCCATTTCGCTGCTGGTTTCGACAAAAGGACCAGAAAACTTTGCTCGAATCGACAATCGAAATAGGGCCTCCTGTGAGTCAGTGAGACGCTCTACCGACAGGGAGACGCTCTACCGACAGAGACGCTCTACCGACAGGGAGACGCTCTACCGACAGGGAGACACTCTACCGACAGGGAGACGCTCTACCGACAGGGACGCTCTACCGACAGGGAGACGCTCTACCGACAGGGAGACGCTCTACCGACAGGGAGACGCTCTACCAACAGGGAGACGCTCTACCGACAGGGAGACGCTCTACCGACAGGGAGACGCTCTACCGACAGGGAGACGCTCTACCGACAGGGAGACGATCTACTGACAGTGAGACGCTCTACCGACAGGGAGATGCTCTACCGACAGTGAGACGCTCTACCGTCAGTGAGACGCTCTACTCATAGTAGGACGCTGTACTGACAGTGACACGCTCTACTGACAGTGAGACGCTCTACCGACAGGGAGACGCTCTACCGACAGGGAGACGCTCTACCCACAGTGAGACGCTCTACCAACAGGGAGACGCTCTACCGACAGGGAGACGCTCTACCGACAGGGAGACGCTCTACCGACAGGGAGACGCTCTACCGACAGGGAGACGCTCTACCGACAGGGAGACGCTCTACCGACAGGGAGACGCTCTACCGAAAGTGAGACGCTCTACCGACAGGGAGACGCTCTACCGACAGGGAGACGCTCTACCGACAGGGAGACGCTCTACCGACAGGGAGACGCTCTACCGACAGTGAGACGCTCTACCGACAGGGAGACGCTCTACCGACAGGGAGACGCTCTACCGACAGGGAGACGCTCTACCGACAGTGAGACACTCTACCGTCAGTGAGACCCTCTACCGACAGTTAGACGCTCTACCGACAGTGAGACGCTCTACCGACACTGAGACGCTCTATCGACAGTGACACGCTCTACCGACAGTGAGACGCTCTACCGACAGTGACACCCTCTACCGTCAGTGAGACCCTCTACCGACACTGAGACGCTCTACCGACAGTGAAACGCTCTACCGACAGTGAGACGCTCCACCGACAGTGAGACGCTCTACCGACACTGAGACGCCATACTGGCAGTGAAGCGCTCTACTCATAGTAGGACGCTGTACTGACAGTGACACGCTTTACTGACAGTGAGACGCTCTATTGACAGTGAGACGTTCTACTGACAGTGAAACCCTCTACCGACAGTGAGACGCTTTACTGACAGTGAGACGTTCTACTGACAGTGAGACGCTCTACTGACAGTGAGACGTTCTACTGACAGTGAGACGCTCTACTGACATTGAGACGTTCTACTAACAGTGAGACGCTCTACTGACAGTGAGACGCTCTACTGACAGTGAGACGTTCTACTGACAGTGAGACGTTCTACTGACAGTGAGACGCTCTACTGACAGTGAGACGCTCTACCGACAATGAGACGCTTTACTGACAGTGAGACGCTCTACTGACAGTGAGACGTTCTACCGACAATGAGACGCTTTACTGACAGTGAGACGCTCTACTGACAGTGAGACGTTCTACCGACAATGAGACGCTTTACTGACAGTGAGACGCTCTACTGACAGTGAGACGCTCTACCGACAGGGAGATGCTCTACCGACAGTGAGACGCTCTACCGTCAGTGAGACGCTCTACTCATAGTAGGACGCTGTACTGACAGTGACACGCTCTACTGACAGTGAGACGCTCTACCGACAGGGAGACGCTCTACCGACAGGGAGACGCTCTACCCACAGTGAGACGCTCTACCAACAGGGAGACGCTCTACCGACAGGGAGACGCTCTACCGACAGGGAGACGCTCTACCGACAGGGAGACGCTCTACCGACAGGGAGACGCTCTACCGACAGGGAGACGCTCTACCGAAAGTGAGACGCTCTACCGACAGGGAGACGCTCTACCGACAGGGAGACGCTCTACCGACAGGGAGACGCTCTACCGACAGGGAGACGCTCTACCGACAGTGAGACGCTCTACCGACAGGGAGACGCTCTACCGACAGGGAGACGCTCTACCGACAGGGAGACGCTCTACCGACAGTGAGACACTCTACCGTCAGTGAGACCCTCTACCGACAGTTAGACGCTCTACCGACAGTGAGACGCTCTACCGATACTGAGACGCTCTATCGACAGTGACACGCTCTACCGACAGTGAGACGCTCTACCGACAGTGACACCCTCTACCGTCAGTGAGACCCTCTACCGACACTGAGACGCTCTACCGACAGTGAAACGCTCTACCGACAGTGAGACGCTCCACCGACAGTGAGACGCTCTACCGACACTGAGACGCCATACTGGCAGTGAAGCGCTCTACTCATAGTAGGACGCTGTACTGACAGTGACACGCTTTACTGACAGTGAGACGCTCTATTGACAGTGAGACGTTCTACTGACAGTGAAACCCTCTACCGACAGTGAGACGCTTTACTGACAGTGAGACGTTCTACTGACAGTGAGACGCTCTACTGACAGTGAGACGTTCTACTGACAGTGAGACGCTCTACTGACATTGAGACGTTCTACTAACAGTGAGACGCTCTACTGACAGTGAGACGCTCTACTGACAGTGAGACGTTCTACTGACAGTGAGACGTTCTACTGACAGTGAGACGCTCTACTGACAGTGAGACGCTCTACCGACAATGAGACGCTTTACTGACAGTGAGACGCTCTACTGACAGTGAGACGTTCTACCGACAATGAGACGCTTTACTGACAGTGAGACGCTCTACTGACAGTGAGACGTTCTACCGACAATGAGACGCTTTACTGACAGTGAGACGCTCTACTGACAGTGAGACGCTCTACCGACAATGAGACGCTTTACTGACAGTGAGACGCTCTACTGACAGTGAGACGTTCTACTGACAGTGAGACGTTCTACTGACAGTGAGACGTTCTACTGACAGTGAGACGTTCTACTGACAGTGAGACGCTCTACTGACAGTGAGACGTTCTACTGACAGTGAGACGTTCTACTCACAGTCAGACGCTCTACCCACAGTGAGACGCTTTACTGACAATGAGACGCTCTACTGACAGTGAGACGCTCTACGACAGTGATACGACAGTGAGACACTTTACCGACAGTGATACGACAGTGAGACACTCTGCCGACAGTGACACGACAGTGAGACACTCTACCGACAGTGACACGACAGTGAGACACTCTATCGACAGTGACACAACAGTGAGACACTCTATCGACAGTGAGACACTATACCGACAGTGACACAACAGTGAGAAACTCTACCGACAGTGAGACGCTCTACCGACAGTGAGACGCCCTACTGGCAGTGAAGTGCTCTACTGACAGTGATACGTTCTACCGACAGTGACACGACAGTGAGACACTTTACCGACAGTGATACGACAGTGAGACACTCTACCGACAGTGACACGACAGTGAGACACTCTACCGACAGTGACACGACAGTGAGACACTCTACCGACAGTGACACAACAGTGAAACACTCTATCGACAGTGATACGACAGTAAGACACTCTACCAACAGTGACATGACAGTGAGACACTCTGCCGACAGTGACACGACGGTGAGACACTATACCGACAGAGACACAACAGTGGGACTCTCTACGGACAGTGACACGACAGTCAGACACTCTACCGACAGTGACACAACAGTGAGACACTCTACCGACAGTGAGATACTTTACCGACAGTGACACGACAGTGAGCCACTCTACCGACAGTGAGACGCTCTACCGACAGGGAGACGCTCTACCGACAGTGAGACGCTTTACCGTCAGTGAGACGCTCTACTCATAGTAGGACGCTGTACTGACAGTGACACGCTCTACTGACAGTGAGACGCTCTACCGACAGGGAGACGCTCTACCAAGAGGGAGACGCTCTACCAAGAGGGAGACGCTCTACCAAGAGGGAGACGCTCTACCAAGAGGGAGACGCTCTACCAAGAGGGAGACGCTCTACCAAGAGGGAGACGCTCTACCCACAGTGAGACGCTCTACCGACAGGGAGACGCTCTACCGACAGGGAGACACTCTACCGACAGGGAGATGCTCTACCAACAGGGAGACGCTCTACCCACAGTGAGACGCTCTACCGACAGGGAGACGCTCTACCGACAGGGAGACGCTCTACCGACAGGGAGACGCTCTACCGACAGGGAGACGCTCTACCGACAGGGAGACGATCTACCGACAGTGAGACGCTCTACCGACAGGGAGACGCTCTACCGACAGGGAGACGCTCTACCGACAGGGAGACGCTCTACCGACAGGGAGACGCTCTACCCACAGGGAGACGCTCTACCGACAGGGAGACGCTCTACCGACAGGGAGACGCTCTACAAACAGTGAGACGCTCTACCGACACCCTCTACGGACAGTGAGACCCTCTACCGACAGTGAGACGCTCTACTGACAGTGAGACCCTCTACCGACAGTGAGACCCTCTACCGACAGGGAGACGCTCTATCAACATGTAGGCGCTCTACCGACGGGGAGACGTTCAACCGACAGGGAGACGCTGTATCGAAAATGAAAAGCTCTACCGACAGCGAGACGCTCTACCGACAGTGAGACACTCTACCGTCAGTGAGACCCTCTACCGACAGTTAGACGCTTTACCGACAGTGAAACGCTCTACCGACACTGAGCCGCTCTACCGACAGTGAGACGCTCTATCGACAGTGAGACGCTCTACCAACAGTGACACCCTCTATCGACAGTGAGACGCTCTACCATCAGTGAGACGCTCTACCGACAGTAAAACGCTCTACCGACAGTGAGACGCTCTACCAACAGTGAAACGCTCTACCAACAGTGAGACGCTCTATCGACAGTGAGACGCTCTACCATCAGTGAGACCCTCTACCGACAGTGAGACGCTCTACCAACAGTGAGACGCTCTACCGACAGTGAGACGCTCTACCGACAGTGACACCCTCTATCGACAGTGAGACGCTCTACCATCAGTGAGACCCTCTACCGACACTGAGACGCTCTACCAACAGTGAGACGCTCTACCGACAGTGAAACGCTCTACCGACAGTGAGACGCTCTACCGACAGTAAGACGCTCTACCGACACTGAGCCCCCATACTGGCAGTGAAGCGCTCTACTCACAGTAGGACGCTGTACTGGCAGTGACACGCTTTACTGACAGTGAGACGCTCTACTGACAGTGAGACGTTCTACTGACAGTGAAACCCTCTACCGACAGTGAGACACTTTACTGACAGTGAGACGTTCTACTGACAGTGAGACACTCTACTGACAGTGAGACGTTCTACTGACAGTGAGACGCTCTACTGACAGTGAGACGTTCTACTGACAGTGAGACGCTCTACTGACAGTGAGACGCTTTACTGACAGTGAGACGTTCTACTGACAGTGAGACGTTCTACTGACAGTGAGACGTTCTACTGACAGTGAGACGCTCTACTGACAGTGAGACGTTCTACTGACAGTGAGACGTTCTACTGACAATGAGACGTTCTACTGACAGTGAGACGCTCTACTGACAGGGAGACGATCTACCGACAGTGAGACGCTCTACCGACAGGGAGACGTTCTACTGACAGTGAAACCCTCTACCGACAGTGAGACGCTTTACTGACAGTGAGACGCTTTACTGACAGTGAGACACTCTACCCACAGTGAGACACTCTACCGACAGGGAGACGCTTTACTGACAGTGAGACGCTTTACTGCCAGTGAGACGCTTTACTGCCAGTGAGACGCTTTACTGACAGTGAGACGCTTTACTGACAGTGAGACGCTTTACTGACAGTGAGACGCTTTACTGACAGTGAGACGCTTTACTGACAGTGAGACGCTTTACTGACAGTGAGACGCTCTACCCACAGTGAGACCCTTTACCGACAGGGAGACGCTCTACCGACAGGGAGACACTTTACCGACAGGGAGACGCTCTACCGACAGGGAGACGCTCTACCGACAGGGAGACGCTCTACCGACAGGGAGACGCTCTACCGACAGGGAGACGCTCTACCGACAGTGAGACGCTCTACCGACAGGGAGACGCTCTACCGACAGGGAGACGCTCTACCGACAGGGAGACGCTCTACCCACAGGGAGACGCTCTACCGACAGGGAGACGCTCTACCGACAGGGAGACGCTCTACTGACATGAAGGCGATCTATCGACAGTGAGACGCTCTACCGACAGGGAGACGTTCTACCGACAGGGAGACGCTCTACCGACAGGGAGACGCTCTACCGACAGGGAGACGATCCACCGACAGTAAGACGCTCTACCGACAGGGAGACGCTCTACCGACAGGGAGACGCTCTACCGACAGGGAGACGCTCTACAAACAGTGAGACGCTCTACCGACACCCTCTACGGACAGTGAGACCCTCTACCGACAGTGAGACGCTCTACTGAAAGTGAGACCCTCTACCGACAGTGAGACCCTCTACCCACAGGGAGACGCTCTATCAACATGTAGGCGCTCTACCGACGGCGAGACGTTCTACCGACAGGGAGACGCTGTATCGCCAATGAAAAGCTCTACCGACAGGGAGACGCTCTACCGACAGTGAGACACTCTACCGACAGTTAGACGCTCTACCGACAGTGAGACGCTCTACCGACACTGAGACGCTCTACCGACAGTGAGACGCTCTACCGACAGTGAGACGCTCTACCGACAGTGACACCCTCTACCGACAGTGAGACGCTCTACCGTCAGTGAGACCCTCTACCGACACTCAGACGCTCTACCAACAGTGAGACTCTCTACCGACAGTGAAACGCTCTACCGACAGTGAGACGCTCTACCGACAGTAAGACGCTCTACCGACACTGAGACCCCATACTGGCAGTGAAGCGCTCTACTCACAGTAGGACGCTGTACTGACAGTGACACGCTTTACTGACAGTGAGACGCTCTACTGACAGTGAGACGTTCTACTGACAGTGAAACCCTCTACCGACAGTGAGACGCTTTACTGACAGTGAGACGTTCTACTGACAGTGAGACGCTCTACTGACAGTGAGACGTTCTACTGACAGTGAGACGCTCTACTGACAGTGAGACGTTCTACTGACAGTGAGACGCTCTACTGACAGTGAGACGCTTTACTGACAGTGAGACGCTCTACTGACAGTGAGACGTTCTACTGACAGTGAGA
>JAXRKP010001570.1:107500-112105 GCA_037039925.1 Doris montereyensis | reverse complement strand
TCCTTCTTTACTCCCTGGGGGAGGAGCAGCATACAGCACAGCAAAATGTTAAACACTTCACATTGACAAGATCTGGCTTTACCTATAGATGGGTACCTGGAGGACAACGTTGTGAAAACCCAATAGGAACTCGGTAATCCAGAGGCAAGGTGTCGGCCTCTCAACCAAGAGGTAGTGGGTTCGAATTGGAGAAAAATTTATCGTTTATTTCGAGCGAAATCTATCACCCTCCCCCCCCCCCCCCCCGCCCCTTTCCAGGTAGGTGGATCGACACCTAGTCCTATTGGAAACGGACGATAAAAAAGGAGGTCCCGTGAGCAGATCACAACACTCTTGGCACGTTAAAGATTCCTTGGCTGTTTACAGGGTAGTCCGGGCAAAATTAATGAATAAGATAAGATACAACTTTATTGTCCAAAAGTGGCACATTGTTTTGGTGTTACAATACCTTCAATATAATAATATGAAATACAACACATGTTTACTATAAACAAATTATTCTTCACACACAAACAGCTTACACACATTTAAGCATTACGAGATCAAAACATGTATAACATAACAATAAACAAATGTAACATTTTTCTTATACACGTAAACGAATTGCAATGAATAATGTTGTTTTTTTTAAAAAGCGGTGATGATAATGAAACTGGTGATGGTAGTCATAATAATTTTACAGATGATGCTAAGAATGATCTTTTATATCTTTTTTTTAATGGCACTTATGATGAACGGATGCATGGGCCAAAACAAGTTTAGAACCACTGGGATAATCGATTATGCCATCCGTCTGACAGAGAGTGCCAGAGACTGCTTGTCACACACCGTTCGTTCAGGTGGTGTTGATGAGCACACCTCGTCACATGTCGAGAGCCGTTAGACACACCGGGATTGAAAATATACACGTTGTTAGATCTATACGTCTTGAAACAAGACGTATAAATTCAAATTCAACGTAGATAAAGACAAACAGTGAGGCAAGAGGCATGTCGGAATTGAAGTACGGAACTGAAGGTAATGACGTACGATATTGAGAAAGCCCCATAGTTAAAGAGCAAAGACGATAAATGACAACAAAGATAGACAAACAAAGACAGAAAGACGATATAACAGAAGAAGAAAATCATGGTCAAACCATGGTGAAGACAATCAGCCATGAAAAGAAAGACAAAGATAGACAAACAAAGATAAAGACCAACAAAGATAGACAAACAAAGAGCTAACTACGCTAGACCCCTATGAACAGTTAAAGATTGACAAAGACAGTGGTGAAGACGATAAATGAACAGACAAAGATAGACAAACAAAGACAGCGGTGAAGACGATATATGAACAGACAAAGATAGACAAACAAAGACAGCGGTAAAGACGATATATGATCAGACAAAGATAGACAAACAAAGACAGTGGTGAAGACGATATATGAACACAAAGATAAACAAAGACAGACAAAAGATAAACAAAGACAGTGGTGAAGACGATATATGAACAGACAAAGATAGACAAACAAAGACAGCGGTAAAGACGATATATGAACAGACAAAGATAGACAAACAAAGACAGCGGTAAAGACGATATATGAACAGACAAAGATAGACAAACAAAAACAGTGGTAAAGACGATATATGAACAGACAAAGATAGACAAACAAAGACAGCAGTAAAGACGATATATGAACAGACAAAGATAGACAAACAAAGACAGTGGTAAAGACGATATATGAACAGACAAAGATAGACAGACAGAAAAACAGTGGTAAAGACGATATATGAACAGACAAAGATAGACAGACAAAAAACCCAGTGGTAAAGACGATATATGAACAGACAAAGATAGACAAACAAAAACAGTGGTGAAGACGATAAATGAACGGACAAAGATAGACAAACAAAAACAGTGGTGAAGACGATATATGAACAGACAAAGATAAACAAACAAAGACAGTGGTGAAGACGATATATGAACGGACAAAGATAAACAAACAAAGACAGTGGTGAAGATGATAAATGAACGGACAAAGATAAACAAACAAAGACAGTGGTGAAGACGATATATGAACAGACAAAGATAAACAAACAAAGACAGCTATAAAGACGATATATGAACAGACAAAGATAAACAAACAAAGACAGTGGTGAAGACGATATATGAACACAAAGATAAACAAACAAAGATAGACAAACAAACACAGCGGTGAAGATGATAAATGAACGGACAAAGATAAACAAACAAAGACAGTGGTGAAAGATGATATATGAACAGACAAAGATAGACAAACAAAGACAGCGGTAAAGACGATATATGAACAGACAAAGATAGACAAACAAAGACAGCGGTAAAGACGATATATGAACAGACAAAGATAGACAAACAGAAGACAGCGGTAAAGACGATATATGATCAGACAAAGATAGACAAACAAAGACAGCGGTAAAGATGATATATGAACAGACAAAGATAGACAAACAAAGACAGCGGTAAAGACGATATATGATCAGACAAAGATAGACAAACAAACACAGCGGTAAAGATGATATATGAACAGACAAAGATAGACAAACAAAGACAGCGGTAAAGACGATATATGATCAGACAAAGATAGACAAACAAACACAGCGGTAAAGATGATATATGATCAGACAAAGATAGACAAACAAAGACAGCGGTAAAGACAATATATGAACAGACAAAGATAGACAAACAAAAACAGTGGTAAAGACAATATATGAACGCACAAAGATAGACAGACAAAAACAGCGGTAAAGACGATTGATGAACAGACAAATTTAAACAGACGGAGACTGCGGAAAATACGATAGATGAACAGACAAAAATGAGGGACAGACAAAGACGATCAATGAAATACAAAGACAATAGATGAACGGACAAAGACGATAGATGAACAAAGACAATTGATGGATAGACAAAGACGGTGGGTGAACAGACAAAGCCGATTGATGGACAGACAAAGACGGTGGGTGAACAGACAAAGCCGATAAATTAACAAACTTAATAGATAAACAGACAAACACAAAATATCAACAAAGACAATGGGTGAACAGACAAAGACAATAGATTAACAAAGACAATAGGCGAACAGACAAAGACAATAGATTAACAAAGACAATGGGTGAACAGACAAAGACAATGGGTGAACAAACAAAGACAATGGGTGAACAGACAAAGACAATGGGTAAACAGACAAAGACAAATGGGTGAAACAGACAAAGACAATGGGTGAACAGACAAAGACAATGGATGAACAGACAAAGACAATGAACAACGAAGACAATGGGTGAACAGACAAAGACAATGGACAATGAAACAGACAAAGTCAATAGATTGACAAAGGCAATGGGTGAACAGACAAAGACAATAGATCAACAAAGACAATAAGTGGACAGACAAAGACAATAAATGAACAAAGACAATGGGAAACAGACAAAGACAATAGATTAACAAAGACAATGGGTGAACAGACAAAGACAATAGATTAACAAAGACAATAGGTGAACAGACAAAGACAATAAACGAACAAAGACAAAGGGTGAACAGACAAAGACAATAGATTAACAAAGACAATGGGTGAACAGACAAAGACAATAGATTAACAAAGACAATGGGTGAACAGACAAAGACAATAGATTAACAAAGACAATGGGTGAATAGACAAAGACAATAGATTAACAAAGACAATGGGTGAACAGACAAAGACAATAGATTAACAAAGACAATGGGTGAACAGACAAAGACAATAGATTAACAAAGACAAGGGGTGAACAGACAAAGACAATAGATTAACAAAGACAACGGGTGAACTGACAAATACAATAGATTAACAAAGACAATGGGTGAACGGACAAAGACAATAGATTAACAAAGACAATGGATGAACAAACAAAGACCATACATTAACAAAGGCAATGGGTGAACTGACAAAGACAATAGATTAACAAAGACAATGGGTGAACAGACAAAGACAATAGATTAACAAAGACAATGGATGAACAAACAAAGACAATAGATTAACAAAGACGATGGGTGAACAGACAAAGACAATAGATTAACAAAGACAATGGGTGAACAGACAAAGAAAATATATTAACAAAGACAATGGGTGAACAGAGAAAGACACAATAAATTAACAAAGACAATGGGTGAACAGACAAAGACAATATATTAACAAAGACAATGGGTGAACAGACAAAGAAAATAGATTAACAAAGACAACGGTGAACAGACAAACGCAATAAATTAACAAAGACAATGGGTGAACAGACAAAGACAATAGATTAACAAAGACAATGGGTGAACAGACAAACGCAATAGATTAACAAAGACAATGGGTGAACAGACAAAAACAATACATTAACAAAGACAATGGGTGAACAGACAAAGACAATACATTAACAAAGACAATGGGTGAACGGACAAAGACAATACATTAACAAAGACAATGGGTGAACAGAGAAAGACAATATATTAACAAAGACAATGGGTGAACAGACAAAGAAAATAGATTAATTAAAACAATAGATGAACGGAGACAGACTATGAAGACATGAAAATAGAAAATAGAACCTGGTTACTTATTGATTTATT
>JAXRKP010001570.1:85000-95000 GCA_037039925.1 Doris montereyensis | reverse complement strand
ATATTATTGTTAGTTATGTTATTGTTTACGCTATGATTAGTGTAGTAGTTTCTTCTTTGTTGTGTTTTGGGGCGGGTGGCGGGCGCTATTGGTGGGTTCTACGTCTTTACTTTCACTCGTACACCCATCTTTCATCGTGCTGTTTCATCTTTATTCACCCTGAGATCACCACATAGGGTGGACAGCATAAATGTCAATGAACAGAAGTACAGTCATAATCACAAACAGTGTCCTTTTTTTTTGTAGTCGCATTGTCATCACTGAAAATAGAAACATCAGACGTATTGCAGTTATCACTGCCACTTGAGATATATAAACAAAAATGATATCATTCTTATAGACGTTATCATCATCATCATCATCATCATCATCATCATCATTATCACCATCATCATCATCATTATCTTCATCAACATCATCAACACCATCAACATCTTCAACATCATCATCATTATCATCAACATCGTCGTCCTCGTCGTCATCGTCGTCGTTATCCTTTAAGAAGCAGTCCAATGCAACTTTAGTGTCATCATTTCAGGAGAGAAAAGCCATCACTTTCCATAGTTGTTAAAATCATGCTTATTGTAACAGTAATGACTTAGGTCTCTCTTTTTTTCACTTTTGGGATTGCTTTCATCACTTTCAACTGCCATATCTTTTATTTTTACGCTTCCTTGAAATCATTTATTTTATCATCACTAGATGAGAATTTTAAAAATCCTGGCCACTTTGAGTTACACGTATTTTTTACAGCAATTCATCGTTATTTACTTTTTACAGTAATTCATTGTTATTTACTTTTTTTACAGTAATTCATTGTTATTTACTTTTTACAGTAATTCATTGTTATTTACTTTTTACAGTAATTCATCGTTATTTACTTTTTACAGTAATTCATTGTTATTTACTTTTTACAGTAATTCATTGTTATTTACTTTTTACAGTAATTCATTGTTATTTACTTTTTACAGCAATTCATCGTTATTTACTTTTTACAGTAATTCATCGTTATTTACTTTCATTGTTACAGCAATTCATCGTTATTTACTTTTTACAGCAATTCATCGTTATAATACTAATAATAATAATAATAATACTAATAATAATAATAATAATAATAATAATAATAATAATAATAATAATAATAATAATAATAATAAATAATAATAATAATAATAATAATAATAATAATAATAATAATAATAATAATAATAATAATAATAATAATAATAATAATAATAATAATAATAATAATAATAATAATAATAATAATAATAATAATAATAATAATAATAATAATAATAATAATAATAACAATCGTAATGATACTAATAATAATAATATCAATGACAATAATTATTGTAATAATAATAATGAGAATAACAACAACAATAATAACAATAATAACAACAATAATAACAATAAAAAAACAAAAATAATAATAACAAAATAACAACAATAACAATAATAATAATAATAATAATAATAATAATAATAATAATAATAATGATAATGATAATGATAGTAATAATAATAATAATAATAATAATAATAATAATAATAATAATAATAATAATAATAATAATAATAATAATAATAATAATAATAATAATAATAATAATGATAATAATAATATTTTTAATATTAATAATAATGTTAATAATAATAATAATAATGATAAGAGAAAAGAAGAAGAAAAGAAGAAGAAGAAGAAGAAGAAGAAGAAGAAGAAGAAGAAGAAGAAGAAGAAGAAGAAGAAGAAGAAGAAGAAGAAGAAGAAGAAGAAAGAAGAAGAAGAAGAAGAAGAAGAAGAAGAAGAAGAAGAAGAAGAAGAAGAAGAAGAAGAAGAAGAAAAAGAAGGAGGAGGAGAAGGAGAAGGAGAAGGAGAAGGAGAAGGAGAAGGAGAAGGAGAAGGAGAAGGAGAAGGAGAAGGAGAAGAAGAAGAAGAAGAAGAAGAAGAAGAAGAAGAAGAAGAAGAAGAAGAAGAAGAAGAAGAAGAAGAAGAAGAAGAAGAAGAAGAAGAAGAAGAAGAAGAAGAAGAAGAAGAAGAAGAAGAAGAAGAAAAGAAGAAGGAGAAGGAGGAGAAGGAGGAGGACGAGGAGGAGGAGGAGAAGAAGGAGAAGAAAAAGAAGACAAAGCAGAGGCAGGAGGAGGAGGAGAAGAACAACAACAGCAACGACAACAGCAACAGAAACAAGAACAACAAGAAGGACATGAACAAGAGCAAATAAACAATAGAAACAAAAAGAACAGAAAGAACAAGAACAGGAAGACACCCCCGTACCCACCGTTTTTTAAAAATTATTTTTAAAACCAAGAAGAGCACATACTTAAACAAGTAAACAGTAACTGTTTCATTAACACAATAACAGCCGCATTAATATCAACCTGATCTTAAACTGTCAACTAGTTGTGTATCTTCATGACGTAGTAATTTAACTAGTACGTGCATGGCATCACTATTGTGGCTGTGCTGCTATCAGTTGTCGTGGAGCAGGTGGAACATCTCATTACGATGTCCAGCTTTTGGTATCCATGTTACCATTTATTATCGATACCATATCTTGGCAATTAATATTATGACCCTTTACTACTGAACTGTGAAATTTGCTTTGACAGATGAGCCTATCATGTCGTAGCTTTTGCCTTTGCTAAAATGTTAACTGTCTACCTATTGTTCTTTGCGCGCGCGTACGTGTTTGTGTGTATGTGTATAGGTGTGTAGGTGTGTGTGTGTGTGTATGTGTATGTGTATGTGTGTGTGTGAGGGGGGAAGCGTTGGTGGGTGGGGGTGGGTGGAATAGTGACTAAATTACTGTGTGGTTGAGGCATTGTAGCTGAAGCGTAGTGTTGTGAGCGGGTAATCACAACGATACCAGTTCAAGCCCCACTGCTGGCACAGGACAGGTGGGGGGTTTTCACAACGTTGTACTCTTAGGAAAGGTACTTCACTCTCCTTTCCTTACATAACTCAGGTGTGAATGAGTAGCCAGCTATAGGTAGAGATAGATGTTGTCAGAATGTTAGTACGAAGAGCCTAACAGGCTTGTGCACTGCATGCTCCCTCGGGAGTTGAGAAGGACATTGAATGAAATGACCTGATGGGGGCTAAATGGTGTGGAGATACGGGCTATAAATCCATCTATATCTTTATCTTTAAATCTGCCTACGGTTGTGAAGGGAATAAAGTTGACCTGGTATGGCCATATTACAAGATCACAATGGCCTTTCCAAAACTTATCTTACCAGCCACCACGGATGGAACAAGAAGAAGAAGAAGAAGACATAGAAATAGATGGGAAGACAACACCACGTATTGGACAAGGAAAAACCTTCACCCAGACCCAGACCCTGGATCACGACCGAAAAAAAAGTAAAGTTATAGCCGAACGTCTATGGATTTTGTTGTTGCTTTCCTTTGGTGTCACCGCCTGTAAGTCAATAATAGATTTACGTATTTCAACATTTCTGAAGGAAACCAGAGACATTCTAGCTATAGCTTAAAACAATTTTGGGTGGAAATAAGTGTACGTTCAAACATAATGAAATAATAAAAAATATCCACACAAAACAATAATAATAATAATAATATAAACAGCAAAAGAAATATCCATTTAATAATCCATACAGCCTTGTAGAAGGTTGCTGTTGTATTTTTCCCTTGTTTTGTTAGGATTTTTTTCGGGTATTATGTTGTTGTTATTTGTTTGATTGTTAGCCTGTTTGCTTTTAAAAAAATATTTACCGTAAATATTGTGGTATTTGGGGTTTTATGTTTGTTTGGGGTATGTCGAGGGGGTTTGTTTTTCGTTTTATTTGCTTTATAATTAATTTTGGTGTGTGGCATACATTCGCCAAAGAATTCATTCCGTTGTCATTTCAACTGAATAATGAAGTCTTCATTTTCGTTATCTAAAATTTGTATTCAGCAGCGATGAGGTTTGCTCTTGATAATATGGTTTCAGCATTTTTATTATACGTGTATACGTATTTGTTTCTGTTGAAGAAGGCGGATGGCTAAGGTGGCGGAGGTGTCTTTTAAGTGTTGTCAACGTCAGTGAAAACGTCACCTTCGAATGCATATATATATATATAATTTACCTGCTAGGCTGCTATAACACGCTCAGAGTAGAAAACACAATCGATGAGATAGGCCACATCGCTTGTGATTGGTCGACTGGCGAATTGGCCTAGCGACGTCACCGGTCCTGTTGTCAAAACTGGGCGAACATCCCGGAAACCGGTCACACTCACAACGCCATGAAGATATGTCGGTAGACGTTGCCGCCGTAGGGGCTATTATTGTAGCAATTATTATTCTTATAGCATGGCTTTTCATGTGGTTTGTTCATACACTTTCGTTAGTTTTTCGGGTAAGTGAATGTTTTAAACTGGCTAGAAGTTAACTTTCTTATTTCCTTACTCCATAGTTTAGCGTTTGAAGCTCGAACCTCACCGCTTGTTGACATGTACGACGATGACAGGTATGCCTAGCTAGTGACGGCCGTAGGCTAGCCTACATTCATGATAGCGAGTCTTAATCGACTAGAATCTAGATCTAGAAGATCTTTAGAACTTTACTTAAATATCCAAATGCATTTTTCTAACAAATGTGCCAATGAAATACTTTTTAGGGTCGTGCAGTGTACATCTAGATCTATATATTTTGCTTTTACACCTCGATCTCGACCTATGTAGCTCTTTAGTAGTCTACTTCCTTTAGTGACATCGTTGACACCTCTTCTGTGTGACTAACCGCTCCTTCCTCATCACGCTTACATCCTGATCCGAGTTTTCTCGTACCCGTTTTTCTACCTCATCGGCCTAAATTGTTTAAAATTAAGGAAAATGTAAATTCCAGTGGTACTTACTTCTCCGAGTAATTATAACGTTCCAAGGTTGTCAAACTTTTGACTGATAATAGCCTAGCCTAGTAGTCTAGAATGAGAGTAGTGAATTATAAGACATGACACCCACTGACATTCCTCCTGTGACCCATTTTTATTCCTCACATACATAGGGTTGTCAAGACAACCCCTTCGTCTTGAATCTAATTATTTTAACACAGATGTATTAATTGAGTCACGTCTCTTGATCTCTATGTTGAATAATTCTTCCTATTATCTAGATGTAGATCTATCTAGACTATTGTTTTTAAATTTGCTCCAGAGTCTAGATTTATCTAGGCCCTATAGGCTATCAATGTTTCTATGGAGTCCATCTATTATAAACACAGAGATACAGAAATCTAATTATCTAAATCTAGATCTAGATTCTGGTTGTACCTGAAATGCTTTCTTTCAATATTTTCATGGTTCTGATTGTGTTGTCATGAGTGAGCTGTAGGCCCATCATAGTAGATTCACATCAGTCTGTTGATGTTCCAGGAGTATTGTGATTGCAAAGCAATGGTGGCATGTGGCTAAATGGATACATTTTCCAGTCCACTGTTTCCTTGTTTCACAAAAGCAAATATTATACTTTTGGCATACGTACCAGATATATAATATTTCATTATATTTGTATCTTGATCTACCGTTTCAGAACTTTCACAATAGCTATTTTTGCACTCCTTATAGACCAGATATTTGTATTAATGTATCTTTTAATATTCTTTTTCCTGATCTTAAGCCTATGCTTTTATCTAATGATGCTTCATCATACAGGTTTTTCTTTAAAATTATTTGTATGCAGCACAGAAGTTCCTAAATTGTAACATTTTTATGTGAAATACCTATCTTTTCTAATGGCAATGTTTGAAGTTTTAACAGAGCACAACATATATTTATTTTCTGCCTGCAATATATTATTCTAAAACAAAATATGGTTTGTTTGGTTTTAATTCTTTTGCTCTTCTCTCTCTCTCTCTCTCTCTCTCTCTCTCTCTCTCTCTCTCTCTCTCTCTCTCTCTCTCTCTCTCTCTCTCTCTCTCTCTCTCTCTCTCTCTCTCTCTCTCTCTCTCTCTCTCTCTCTCTCTCTTCTCTTCTCTATTTGTGTGTTTTTGCTTCTTCTTTGGTGGGGGGGGGGTTCTAGAGTGTGTTACAACTAAACTGGACTCAATTTAAACTCTTTTAATTGCAACTTGTTTTGTTTTTGTCCTTTTAGAATTCGTCATCTTTACAAAAAATTGGATCCAATCTTACCTGAGGATCTACCAGGTGTCTCCGTGATAAAACCTTTGACCGGTGTAGATCCTCATCTGAAAAGTAATTTAGAAAGTTTTTTGCACAGGATTATCCAAAAGAAAAGGTATGTCATTGTAATTAATGTGGATTTTTCTCGAATGATTTGCTTTAAAAAGATATTTTAACTCTCTTAACTATTCTTCTTTTCTCCATTTATTTTTTCAGTCATTTTTCTTCTATGAAATAAACTTGTTTGGAAATTTTGAGTTTGAGTGAGTGATTTCTGTTTTGTTTTAGTTTGGTTTTTTAGGGAAATATGTAAAATTGCAAAAGTT
This sequence comes from Doris montereyensis, assembly GCA_037039925.1. Lineage (NCBI taxonomy): Eukaryota > Metazoa > Mollusca > Gastropoda > Nudibranchia > Dorididae > Doris > Doris montereyensis. The sequence goes on along the minus strand of JAXRKP010001570.1, from coordinate 88,540 downwards.
AAGTCATACAATATCATGTTAATCTGAGTTGCCATATATATTGATTGAAATTGAAACAAGCTTTTTTTGTTTTTACAAATTGTTGAATTTAATCATAGCATATATAAAGATTTTCAGCATTTTAGGGTTTGTTGGTCTTGTCCCTTTTGTACTTTACAAAGTAAAATTCAAATCATTTTCATGTTGTTTTTTTTCAGTTGGAGATCCTCTTTAGTGTAGAGGATGATAATGATCCTGCTATCCTTGTAGTAAAAAGCCTTATAGAAAGTTATCCTAAAATAGATGCTAAATTATTTATAGGTAAGTAAATATATTGAATTTTGAATCTCAAACCTTTTGAGCATTTTAATAATCAAAGTGTCTCAGGATTTTATTTTATTACGTTGTAACGTAATATTAATAGTGTATATAATTCATAGCTCGCAATGGTTCCAAGATTTACCATTATATTTTATCTTACTTTTTAGCTTTACCTGCCTTGCTTCACTACATTTAATTTACTTATAAAAATAATGTAGCCTTCAACTTCATGTGGTATAATCATGCTTTTTAAAAAGGATGAGGATTTGCATCTTGATCCATAAATTAGTACAATTTTCTTCCCTTAAGATTTTTCATTACTTTTGTGAACATTTTAGTCCTTTTTTCTTTTTCTTTTTTATCTCCTTTTGTTCATTATTCTGTGTCAACCCCTTGCCATTTACAGGTCTAAAGCATGTTGGTCCCAATGGAAAAATTAACAACATGGTGCGGCCGTATGAAGCTGCTAAGTTCGATAATATTGTCATCTCAGACACTGGCATTAAGAGTAAGTAGTAGAAGATTTGTGATAGTTGACTAAATATCATATATATATTTAGTTTGTCAAATTGTGTGTATAATATGTGTGTGTGTGTGTGTATATTTGAGTTGGTAATGGAATGGTGAGAGCTTTAGCTATAAATATGTCATATATAAATATCAGGTTAAAAGAATATGTGGCAAAGGATCAGAAGTACAGTGGGCGGTTGACAGGCGCTACTGGTAGGTCCCACTTCTTTCCTTCCTTCTTTCACTTAAATTTTTCATCTTGCTGTTTCCTCTTAATTCACCCTGAGATCACCGCAATGGTGGATGGGGTAAATTTCAATGAACAAAAAATCAGAAGTGCAAGGGAGCATTTAGTTATAATCTCTATTATTATTATCTATAACTCCTGCCTTGATGATGGAAAATAAAAAAGTAAAAATATTTTACTTGGCTTCAAACTGCCTAATTTTAATGATATTGTTTCACATAGATGAGGATGATATCATGAACTGTGTTAAATTAAAGGTGTGAATTAATTGTTATTGTGAAAATAGAAACTATCTTGAATCATTGTTATTGTCTTGCAATTATTTTTAAAGAGAGAGAGGTCTGTTGTATCCTTTTTCACAGTTCATTGTTATGAGTTTTGGTTATCGGGGGTTTTTTTTAAAGATAAAAATATAACAAGTGTTAGCACTATGCCACAATTTATTGATATCAATATTATCTTCTTTCTCATCACACAGTGACACCAAGCACCTTATATGAAATGGCTCATTGCCTCAAGCCAAATGTTGGCCTTGTACTTCAAATGCCCTACTGCGCCACGCGGAAAGGCTTTGCTGCTATTTACCAGCAGGTATGTGTGTTCCTTCTGCTTGCATGGCTCTGTGCAGCCCCTAGTTTGGATTTCTGTGCATTGATTTCGAATTTGGCTCATGAGGATTATAATGTGCACACCTGGAGTAAGATTATGAAAGTTTCAATGGAGGAGTGAATTTTGTGATACACCCGCTTCATTGAATGTCGCACTCGTTGGATATATTGGAGTTGTGTCTTTGGACGTTCAAATGTGGATATCAAGCGATATCTGGGAATGAATATATATATATATATATATATATATATACATACATACACATTTTTTATTATGCCTATCCCAAAACAGACTGAAATTTCAACAGGCGGACATAGTAAATCAAATGACTTTTGACTTATTTATTTCTACATTGATTTTGTATTAATTTATTCCGAGGCCCATATAAATCCTGTGAAGAGATTTGATCATGAGTGGTCAGAGGGTAATCTTTTCCTTTTGAGTCACCAGTACTTAAATGACGTAAATCAAATCATGTGACACAAGTTTGTCTTGTAAGACTTTTGGTTTGAAATATAATTTTTTTTTTTTTAAAAGATGAAAGAAGGAAAAATAATTTCTTGAGTTGTTCTCTGCTTTGGTTTTTGTTTTTATCTGTTGTTGTTTTCGTTCTTCACTCTAGGTGTACTTTGGCACCATGCAAGCAAGGTACTGCCTCAGTGCAAATGCAGCAAATGTTAACTGTTCCACTGGCATGTCCTGTCTTTTACGTCGGGACATCTTAGACAAAGCTGGTGGTCTGGCAGCGTTTGGCCAATATTTGGCTGAGGATCATTTTATAGCCGAGGCCATAAGAAAAGAGTGAGTTGTAAACAAGTCACAGTTAGAAGCAAATAGGATGGGATACATGTATATGTATTGTGTGTTATCAAATTTGTTCAATTTGTCACAATGGGGGAGGGGGGGGGGTCATCACTACTATAAGATGATGATAAAAATTGATAGTTGATGATACCAGCTATTGTTTGGTCCTACTTTTTCCTCTACTCCTTTTTCCTTGTACGTTGTACTACCTCTTCTTTCACCCTGAGTCCACTGCCTATAGTGTGTGTGGGTGGGGGGGGGGGGGGGCTCTAGTCCAGAGGCAAGGTGTCGGCCTCTCAACCCAAAGGTTGTGTGTTCAAGCCAATGGTTTAAAGTTGTTCCCAAGATTTTTGAGTACAATCTTCCTCCCCCTTGGGCCAGGTAGGTGGATCGACACTTAGTCCCATCGGAAATAAACGATAAAAAAGGAGGTCTGTGTGTACAACACTGTACACTACATTAAAGATCCTTGTGGCTATTTTTAGGGTGGTCTGGGCAAAATAAAAAATCATACCCCAGACCCCGAGATCACCTTAGTTGTGGATGTGGGTAAAATCAAACAAATCAAAAGTAAAAAGGTGGTGGGGGTAAATTCCAATTAGGCTGAATTTCGTTTGTCTCAGTACAGTTCATGTATCTTTGATCTACAAGAAGAGAATGGCATTTTGTTGGGGTTTTTTTGTTTGTTTTTATTCATATTATGTAGTGGGCGGTTCGTGGGCATTGCTGGCAGGTGTCCTATTTTTGTCCTTTCCTTCCTTTGCTATCTTTCTGTTTCCTCTTAATTCTCCCCGAGATCACCGCTATGGGTGGACAGGTTTAAATTCCAATTATAAAAGCAAACCTCTCTTCTTCCTCCAAACCAGGGGCTGCAAAGTGGTATTGTCAACAACTCCTGCCTTACAAAATTCAGGATACAGTAGCCTTACAGATTTCCACAAACGCCTTGTTAGGTAAGCCACAAACATATATGTCATGTGTATATATATATATATATATGTGTATATATATATATATATATATATATATATATATATATATATATATATATATATATATATATATATATA
>JAXRKP010001570.1:0-82500 GCA_037039925.1 Doris montereyensis | reverse complement strand
CTATCTGTACCTATTCATATAGAATTAAGAGTTGAATTTTCAAGCCTATCACACAACACTTTTTCCTCTGCCAAAGTTCGTTTGTGGTATATTGTGACAACTCATCCCTTAGTTTCTATGAAAGAAGATACTTTTTTTTTTTAAAGGTATATTTTGTTTACTTTTTTGAAGTTGGGTTGGGGTTTTTTCAAAATTTCTTTTATTTACGTTAATTGATTTTTTTTTTTCTTTGCTCCTTTTTCCAGAATGGACCATTACCGTTTTCAAAATTCGAATACCTGGTTGCATGGCTGATGCGAGAATTCCTCTCCCCGTACGTCATACTTCTTAGTCATCTCCAAGACCACGTGGTGTGGCGGAACCGCAAAGTACAAATTGAAGTGGAGGCAAGGTGGCGCTGCCCAACGACCCCGAGCCACAGGCCTTGGAAAAGGTGGTCACCCTGTGACTCGCCAGGCTCAAGCTTGCATTCTTCCCGGCGAATGGGGACGGCACTTACAGTTGACAGCCACACGGGCAGGCAAGAAATGAGAGATGGACGACGGCGCGGGAGGAACCGCAGAGGTTGACTTTTGGAGATAAAGGAGAGAGAGAGAGAGAGAGGGGGAGGGAGGGAATGGGGAATAAGAACCAAAGAAAGAGAGAGCGAGACGGAGAGGGACCAAACAACTGGCTTAAATGTTACTGATTTTAAGTACAAATCTTCCATTATCATATTCATATTCTTCTCTCCAGAAGGATAAATTATTTTTTAAAAACAACCGTAAGTAGTTAAATGCCCAGATGGTCATGAAATGTGACAACATCAAAACAAAATGTTACGGTTGGATGGTTTAAAAAAAATTAATTTGGGGGGAGGGGGGGATGTTTGGCTGCTTTTTTTTTCTCCATGAATTAGGGGTGGGCGGGGTAACAGTCATAAAAAAGAGTTTATCTTTATTCAGAAATGAGAAAACACATGAATACATGTATCTTTCAAAACTACTAGGAAGGGAGTAAACTACGGTACCACAGACCAGAAAAATGGGTTGAGAGTTGTCTACTTCAAAGATACAACATTAGAATAGGATTACTCTCACTAGCTCTCATCTTTAAATTGTTATTGACATTCCAAAAAAAAAGAATAAAAAAGAAGAGAACTAAGCTTGGTTAGTTCCAAACATTAAAACAAAGAAAAGAAAAATTAGAGCCGCCGCCCAGGCGGTCGATGCCATCTCAGTGCCGTCTCAGTGCCATCGCCTGACATTCCAATTTGTTTAGAGAAAGAAATATAGACAATCCTCAAGAGCTTATGCTCAATGCAACAAAAGTCACCCATGTTGTCCCTAATATTTATGGATAATTAAGAGCTCAAAGAAATTGCTTCCCTTTGCTTAGTGTATTTAGTAATGAGCCATTGCCATTGTCAGTGTAGTAAATTTACCATAGGGTAGTATAGTTTAGTTTAGTATAGCATATGTATGGTGTCTGCTGATTTGCTGTGTTTGCTATGCTCAGCCAGTTGCAGTTGCAGTTTCAGGGACATTCCTTCCATAACCCATGTTCTTACCTACACCTTTATTTATACAAGGTCTAACATGTGGTGTGTGTGTGTGTGTGTGTTGCTTTGTCAACACCCACACAGTTATGTCAATGCAATTTTAGAGATAACATTGTGTGTGTGTGTGTGTGTGTGCATGTGTGTGTGTAGATGGGTGTGTGTATGCATGTATTTGGGTCTGTGTTGTGGGGCATGTGGGTGTATACCTATATGAACATATGTGTGTGTGTGGTTGTGTGTGAATATTTGATGAAGGAGGAAAGGGATGGTGTTTCAGAAGTTTCTTTGTGCTTATTGGCTTTCCCCCGCAATTTATATATATTTTAAAAATATATTGGTTTTGTGAAATTTGCAGATTTTATGGACTTCATTCATTCTATTACCCTAGGAATTTATGATCTATGTATTTATTAAGATTATTACAATTTATCATTACGATTATGATGTTGTTTAGTGTAACATGAGACCTCCAAGAATCTGGGAAATTCCGGGGGAAAGTCACAGGGTGAAATAAGTGCATTGAGTTTGAGAGGAAGAGGAAAAAAATACTTTCGTTTCTTGAGCGGTTTACACCAGCAGCCACTAGATTTCCCAAATGTAAACATCAACAGCTAAAGCGATAAAGTCATAAAAATAGTCGTGTTTATCACAGAAAGACACTAAATTTCTTTGTGTTTTGTGTGTACAAGTGTGTATGTGCTTAAGTGAGCGTGTGTATGTGTTTGAGTGTGTGTCTATGTGTTTAAGTAAGTGTGTGTGTGCAAGTGTCTGAAAGAAAGTCTATTTTAAGGCCACTCTTGTTTTGACTTTGGAATGCTCATTGTGAGAACACCATTACCGAAGGATAAATCTTGTGTGTGTTTGGTCTACAAAGAGGCATATGGACATGGATTCGTATGAGAGAGAGAGAGAGAGAGAGAGAGAGAGAGAGAGAGAGAGAGAGAGAGAGAGAGAGAGAGAGAGAGAGAGAGAGAGAGACAGGAGGAGATTCCAACCTTTTTATAATAATAATAATATTATTAAAGATATACAACAATGATAAAAATAAACAACAACAAAACATAAATGCTTGTGTCAGGTGGTCCATGACGTCCTTTTTTAGAAAGACTGACCTGTCCACTTTGACCTCATTACCCCAGTGTCTTGGATCAACTCTGTGTGTGTGTGTGTGTGTGTGTGTGTGTGTGTGTGTGTGTGTTTCCTCACATAGAATGCCTGCTGTATCTCATTAAAATTACTCTTGTGTGATGAAGGATGAAAACTTACCATCTTTGTTTGTTATGATTTATTTATTTATTTTATACAGGGTTTTTGAGTTTTTATTGTTGGTTTATAAGTTTGTTTCAAAAAAAAAATAATTTTGTTTGTGTTTTTACAAATGGCTTGAAATGCCAAACCGAAGACTTACATACATGCAATCTCATACATGTGAATAATATTTCTGTTTTGATAATGGGAGAAATTGAAGTTCTGTTACAATATAATCAAAAACGTATTTGGCGTACAAAGTAATATTTGTGTGGGGGCGGGGGAATGGGGGAGGGGGTAGTTGGTTTGTTTCTGTTGTTTTATTCTAGTGCTTTTTTTATATACATATATATATAGTCTCTTGGGTTTTGGTGTGAGATTTCTTTTGATGTGAGCTTTCGCTGTTTTTGCGGAATTTCAGCTTCAAATTTCATAATTTATTTAAAGAAAACCTTTTTATATTTGATGCACATGGTCAAATTAATGTTGTCTGTGAAAACCTTTCCTTTGTGATGATGATTTCTTTGTATGTTTTCATTTCAATTATGATAGCAACCGCTTCTTCTTTTTTTTGTTGTTGTTATAATTATGGTTATAAGTAATGTGAAAGATATGAAAATGTGGCCATAGGGGATGTAAGATTTGATCTGTGAGAGGAGAGTATCAGTAACTGGTGACTGTGTGGTCAATGCAACAGTTCATGTTCAGTGTGACTTGCTTTTTTAAGCCGTGTTACAAATCCGACCTGAAGGTGGTGGTGGTAATGCCAACCGCCTGGCTTTGGAATGACGATTTGTGCGCCTTTGAAGGTGGAAGGACTGGATAGGATAGATGTGGGTGTGTGTGTGTGTGTGTGTGTATGGTTGTATGTGTGTGTGGACATGTTCATACATAGCAGCTGTCTTTATACACAGGAGAGTGAGATGTAGTGTGACTGTGAAGTCAAATCTAGAACAATGCACTCTCAGTATTACTGCTACTACTACTTCTACTACTACTACTTCTTACTACTACTATTACTACTACTACTACTACTACTACTACTATACTACTACTACTACTACTTTTACTACTTCTACTACTACTACTACTACTACTACTACTACTACTACTCTACCACTACTACTACTACTACTTACTACTACTACTACTACTACTACTGCTACTATTACTACTACTACTACTACTACTACTACTTCTACTATTACTACTACTACTACTACTACTACTTCTACTACTACTACTACTACTACTACTACTACTTACTACTACTACTACTACTACTACTACTACTACTACTACTACTACTACTACTACTACTACTTTTACTACTACTACTACTACTACTACTACTGCTACTACTACTACTACTACTTACTACTACTACTACTACTACTACTACTACTACTACTACTTCTATATTACTATTATTAATATTGTTGTTATTATTATTATTATTATTATTATAATTGTTATTATTATCAATTCAACATAATATCTTTTTATGTCTACCATACTTTCCTTTGCTTTAGACAGAGAAATGTAAACTACAAACCTAAAACATAAAGATGGTGGGGTTGGTTGGGTTTTTTTTTCTTTCTTTTTTTTTTTGTACATTTTGTAAAAAAAAAAACTATTTTCATCTCTCTGTCAGCTGTTTTTGCCCTAATGATTGTATAGACCAGGAAGTGTGGTTGGACATGTGAAAGGGAAAGCTATGTTCTTTTTCTTTAGTTACAAAAGATTTACAAATAGCAGATTTCTCCCATTCCCCCCGCTTCCCCTTCTTTTCCCACCCCCTGATATTTACAACTCATATGAAAGAAAGATTCATGAAGTGATGTGATGATTCACTTCTCTTCAGTTTTTTTTCTCCTCTTTTCTTACTCCCATGTTCTTTGTAATAATTTTTTTTGGCATTATTACAAATGTTATTTTGTTACTTTCATACTGTCATACTTACACCAAAAAGAAAAAAAAATAAACTAAAAACCTGAGCTCCACAGTAAAAATATGGCTTTTTGTGTTTCTGTGTAATTCTACATTGTTATATAATATATTATAAGCCTGTTGCTGTTAATGTTTGACATGTGTGTTTTGTGTGTGTATTATGGTGTGTGTTTTGTGTGTGTATTATGGTGTGTGTTTGTGTGTGTATTATGGTGTGTGTTTTGTGTGTGTATTATGGTGTGTGTTTTGTGTGTATTATGGTGTTTGTTTTGTGTGTGTATTATGGTGTGTGTTTTGTGTGTGTGTTATGGTGTGTGTTTTGTGTGTGTATTATGGGGTGTGTTTTGTGTGTATTATGGTGTGTGTTTTGTGTGTGTATTATGGTGTGTGTTTTGTGTGTGTATTATGGTGTGTGTTTTGTGTGTGTATTATGGTGTGTGTTTTGTGTGTGTATTGTGTGTTTTGTGTGTGTATTATGGTGTGTGTTTTGTGTGTGTATTATGGTGTGTGTTTTGTGTGTGTATTATGGGCAGTCGGCAGGTGCTACTGGTAGATTGTACTTCTTTCCTTTCACTCTTTCTTCACATTCTTTTTGTTTTTCGTGGGGCAGATGCTATTGATAGGTCCTACTTCTTTCCTATTATTCTTGCGCTTATCTTTCACTTTCGTTCACCTTGCTGTTTCCTCGTAATTAATTCACCTTGAGATCACCACCACAAATGGTGAACAGGGTAAATTTCAGTTAAACAAACAAGCAAACAAGCAAACACGCTTGTTATTTTCTATGTCACAGTTTCGTCTATATTGTAATGCACCCCATGATCACTGCATATTGTGGTGGGAACTTTTTAAATTTATCCTGAGATCACTGCATATTGTGGTGGGAATGATCCTGAGATCACTGCATATTGTGGTGGGAACTTTTAAATTTATCCTGAGATCACTGCATATTGTGGTAGGAACTTTTAAATTTATCCTGAGATCACTGCATATTGTGGTGGGAACTTTTAAATTTATCCTGAGATCACTGCATATTGTGGTGGGAACTTTTAAATTTATCCTGAGGTCACTGCATATTGTGGTGGGAACTTTTAAATTTATCCTGAATCTTTTTAATTTATCCTGAGAGGTCACTGCATATTGTGGTGGAACTGCCTGATCACTGCATATTGTGGTAGGAACTTTTTAAAAACTTATCCCAGATCACTGCATATTGTGGTGGGACAGGGTACTTCTCAATCAAAGAAATAACAAAACTTTTAAATTGATCCTGAGATCACTGCAATAAAGAAATAAACAAAACTTTTAAATTGTCCTGGATGGGACAGGGTACTTCTCAATCAAAGAAATAAACAAAACTTTTAAATTGATCCTGAGATCACTGCATATTGTGGTGGGACAGGGTACTTCTCAATCAAAGAAATAAACAAAACTTTTAAATTGATCCTGAGATCACTGCATATTGTGGTGCAAGAAATATTATGGTGGGACACTGCATATTGTGGTCTCTCAATCAAAGAAATAAACAAAACTTTTAAATTTATCCTGAGATCACTGCATATTGTGGTGGACTGGATGCTCAATTATTTCCAATGAAAAATCTCAAAAAAACAAATTGATCGCGGGTGGTGGGACAACATCAATCAAAGAAATAAACTTTTAAATTGATCCTGAGATCACTGCATTTGTGGTGGGACAGGGTAAATCAAAGAAATAAACAAAACTTTTAAATTGATCCTGAGATCACTGCATAGTAATATTGTGGTGGGACAGGGTACATCTCATTCAAATAAATAAACAAAACTTTAAAATTTATCCTGGGATCACTGCATATGCTGGATGCGGTTATTTCCAATGAAAAAAACAACCATGTCAGCAACTCAAAAACTGCTTTGAGGAAAGCCACTTTTCCCCATAAAAGACCAAGCAAGGGAGGTAACCCATCACCTCTAAAATGCTCAGGGCACTAGTGATATACAAGTAAAAGGAGTTAATAAACATTTCCATACTATTGTATTTTAAAAGTGTACAGTAAATGGCTGCTCAAATATGGCATCATGGAGTTACAATACTTGGTAGTCGAGTTTATGAAAATTGTTACCTGACAGAGGGCAAAATATTGTATCTGTTTCTACTTTCAATACTTGAGTTGCCTACTTAATGTCCAAACGAGAGCAAAGCTAATTAATTGAGTCTATAAGCAATTACAATAGTTGTGCATTTTTCTTTAATGAATAGGGGAAAAACCCTGGTCCCTCTGGTCAGTCTTGCTTATGATGGTCCTTTGATGTCGGCCAAATGTGAGAGTGGACAACGCTGGCCATGGAGCAGTTGACCGATTGCTTGGTCTTTTTCTCTTGTCCAGTACAATTTCGAATTGCATAATCATTAATATTGTTGTTTTGCAGTATTGTAAATAATATTACTTTTTTACTGGATGTTAAGTCCAAAATGAGAGCATTAAATGGGATTCTTTTTTTATGTTGAGCTGTGAGTACGCTTTTCACTTTTCGTCTAAAAGTGAAAGTTAGTCTTTTTTATTTTCGCTGTTGTCAGCCAGTAAAGCAAAACGAAAATCCCTAAAATTAAAATGAACTCAGTGTAGACATTTTCTTAGACTCATTTATGTTTCAATAGTTTTAAAAGATATAGTATAAAATGCAATGCTAAGTAAAGAAATGCTTTAAAATGATGCGCAGCTTTTAAAATATTCTAATCCACTGAGCAAGTCATTGATTCGCCAATTGGGTTTTTTTCCTTTTCAATGAGGTTAGCGCCATTTAAGACTAATGTGTTCTGAGGCTTCAGATGGTTTACTACAGACGATAAAGTTTCTGGAGGAGCAACAGGTTGGTTCAAGTTTAGCTTCACATCTGGTTGTGCAGAAATGTAATAATTAAATCATACCAGTCACTTATCATTACAAATGAGATAATCTCTTCAATCTAGCATTCTATTGTGCTCAATGTGCAAACGACATTCGTTGTAATTGAGACCCATGCTTTTAAAAGTGTTGTATAAGCTGTTGCTAAGTGACATAACAGATTTGGTTTTCATCTCAGGATTTCCCCCTGAGTGCACTTTAATTCCACATCGTTTGAACGTGGGAAATCGGCGGACTGCTTGCATCTCTCCTTTGATTGATGCCCCAGCAAGTCCTACATCTCTCCTTTGGTTGATGCCTTAGCGAGTCTTACATCTCTCCTTTCTTTAATGCCCTAGCGAGTCCTACATCTCTCCTTTGGTTGATTCCCTAGCAAGTCCTACATCTCTCCTTTGGTTGATGCCCTAGCAAGTCCTACATCTCTCCTTTGGTTGATGACCAAGCGAATCCTACATCTCCCCTTTGGTTGATGCCCTAGCAAGTCCTACATCCCTCCTTTGGTTGATTCCCTAGCAAGTCCTACATCTCTCCTTTGGTTGATTCCCTAGCAAGTCCTACATCTCTCCTTTGGTTGATTCCGCAGCGAGTCCTACATCTCTTCTTTGGTCAATGCCCTAGCGAATCCTACATCTCCCTTTGGTTGATGCCCTAGCGAGTCCTACATCTCTCCTTTGGTTGATGCCCAGCGAGTCCTACATCTCTTCTTTGGTTGATGCCCTAGCGAGTCCTACATCTCTTCTTTGGTTGATGCCCTAGCGAGTCCTACATCTCTTGGTTTTGATGCCCTAGATGCCCTTTGAGTCCTACATCTCTTCTTTGGTTGATGCCCTAGCGAGTCCTACATCTCTCCTTTGGTTGATGCCCTAGCGAGTCCTACATCTCTCCTTTGGTTGATGCCCCAGCGAGTCCTACATCTCCCTTTGGTTGATGCCCTATCGAGTCCTACATCTCTCCTTTGGTTGATGCCCTAATCCTACGAGTCCTACATCTCATCTCTTCTTTGGTTGATGCCCTAGCGAGTCCTACATCTCTTCTTTGGTTGATGTCCTAGCTAAGTCCTACATCTCTTCTTTGGTTGATGCCCTAGCGAGTCCTACATCTCTTCTTTGGTTGATGTCCTAGCTAATCCTACATCTCTTTCTTTGGTTGATGTCCTAGCAATCCTACATCTCTTCTTTGGTTGATGTCCTAGCCTACAATCCTTTGGTTGATGTCATCTCTCCTTTATGGTTGATGTCTGTAGCGAGTAATCCTACATCTCTCCTTTGGTTGATGCCCTAGCTAATCCTACATCTCTTCTTTTGGTTGATGCCCCAGCTATGTCCTCCTACATCTCTTCTTTGGTTGATGCCCCTATGCCCTAGAATCCTACATCTCTCCTTTGGTTGATGCCCCTAGCTAATCCTACATCTCTCCTTTGGTTGATGCCCCTAGCTCTTCTTTGGTTGATGTCCCAGTACCTATATCTCTCCTTTGGTTGATGCCCTAGCGAATCCTACATCTCTTCTTTGGTTGATGCCCCATACATCTCCCCTTTGGTTGATGCCCTAGCGAGTCCTACATCTCCCATTTGGTTGATGCCCTAGCGAATCCTACATCATTTGGTTGATGCTCTCCTACATCTCTCCTTTGGTTGATGCCCTAGCCCACATCTCCCATTTGAGATTCCCCAGCGGTCCTACATCTCTCCTTTGGTTGATGCCTACATCTCTTCTTCGCGAGTCCTACATCTCTCCTTTTGGTTGATGCCTCTAGCGAATCCTACATACATCTCTTCTTCGGTTGATGCCCGAGCCTACATCTCTTCTTTACCTAGCGATCTACATCACTCCTTTGGTTGATGCCTCTACATCTGCCACTTGGTTGATGCCTAGCAGTCCTACATCTCTTCTTCGGTTGATGCCCGAGCGAATCCTACATCTCTTCTTTGGTTGATGCCTCTATCTCCCACTTGCGAAGTCCTACATCTCTTCTTTGGTTGATGCCTCTACATCTCCCACTTGGTTGACGCCCTAAGTCCTACATCTCTTCTTTGGTTGATGCCTCTACATCTCCCACTTGCGACGCCTAGCGAGTCCTACATCTCTTCTTTGGTTGATGCCCCAGTCCAGTCTTTGGTTGATGCCTAGCGAGTCCTACATCTCCCTTGGGTGATGCCCCAGCGAGTCGTACGTTGGCTCCTGGACTGGTACTCACCCTGAACCAAACTGTATTTTCTGGTTTGAATTAGGAAACACGATATTATTATTGATTCGTCTGATTCCGAAGCTCTCAAGCAATTCAAATATATCGCTCCAAGTGAACATTCCTTGATACAGAATCATGTCTGCCATCAGCCACACTAATACTAATACCGTCAAAACAGAACGTCGATCCCCTTTCTCCGATCGCTGACACTTCTTCAATTTCAATTCTTAAATCAGGATTAATTTATGATCCATCAATGTCGTCATCCATCGAGGCAGATATTCAAAACGTCCAAACTAACCACGAAGCAACGTGTACAGGCAAGGCCACCTTGATCTATTAGAGACGGCCTTGGTACAGGCAAATAGAAAATTGTTGGGGAAAACGAAAATAATTTCAACACAGAAGTAGTATATATGACATACGCCCAAACTTCATTCTACTGCCAACTAATGCGTCAGTGGTAACTTGTCGTTAGCTACTAACAGCGTTATAACGAAAACACCCTTTTATCAATGTTACAATGAAGGATATTATAATCGATATTTGACTAACCAAATGGAAACAAAAAACATAACTGACGTTGTCTCCAAACATTCAACACTCTCATTCTCATAAGGAAGGAGCTTTCTGCCACTAGTGTCGGTGTCATTTCTCTAAGTGTAAGGGTGTTAAGACACTCATAACAGTGATGCTTGTGTGTGTGTGTGTGTGTGGGTGGGCATACGCGTGTAGTGTGTGTTTGTGTGTGTGAGCACGCGCGTGTAGTGTGTGTATGTGTGTGTATGTGTGTGTGTGTGTGTGTGTGTGTGGGGCACACGCGTGTAGTGTGTGTTTGTGTATGTGTGTGTGTGTGTGAGCACGCGCGTGTAGTGTGTGTGTGTGTGTGAGTGACGCGTGTAGTGTGTGTATGTGTGTGTGTGTGTGTGTGTGTGTGTGTGTGTGTGTGTGTGTGCACGCGCGTGTAGTGTGTGTGTGTGTGTGTTTGACTCCGTCATATGTGACAAAGCCAAAACTAGATTTTTACTTCTACCCGCTTGCATCAGTTCGGAGACGGGGATGGTGATACAAGATGACGGTATAACGTATAAGGACTTGTATTTTACAACAGTTATTAAGGAACGTTAATACGAAACCATTGGCGGGTGGTGGTATAACGAGGTTTTTCATCGTTTGTTTGTTTTTTGCATAGTGTCAAATCCGTACCAAAGTGAAAAGCTGGCGGTAAGCGAGAATGGCGGTATAACGGGAGCGGTATAACGAGGTTTGATTGTATGATGTCCCATTGGAACAAAATCATCATCGGCATATATGTCATACTGGGGACAAAACTATTGGGCTGTGTTATTATTTGTGGTGGTATTCGTGAAAGCAATTTCTGTCTCTACCAATCGCAAATGCACCTCACACATTGATCGTACACAGAAAGTCAGATAGTCTAGCAAATCAACTCCGCCCATACTTTTGTTACAGTGAATAACTGCAGGACAAGCAACCGCCGTTTTTGTTTTGTTTTTATAGTTTTTTTGCCGTATGCCCGAACTTCTAGAATTGGCTCAGTGCTGACAATGATGAAACTACGTCATCCGTTTTGTTTTCATACCATCTAACTAAAAGTAAAACAGCAACATTATTTGAATCACAATCCACCAGGCTGTCCATTGCCCCCCTCCCCTCTTTGTATCTTCCTCATTGGTTGGTCAAACATCTGAGAGACAGTATTTCTTCATCTTCCTATTGTACAACCTTTTCGTTGTATGCTATAATTTGATCACAAACCCGAAAAGAAGTCGCCCTCATCATCACACAGTTGAGATTTGAACACGAACTTCCAGATTCTTAGCAGTTGGTTTTTTGCGTTTTACTTGTAGAGGCATAATATCATAATTATCACAACCGTCAGAATTGCTGTGGTGGCTTGGGGCGAGACTCCGCATCTGGTTTTCTCTCTTCCTGTATCTTTCATCTTTACTATCCTCTGTTCACTCGCCCTGAGATAACCGCATATGGTAGGCAGGGTAAAGAATGAAATAACAAATAGGAGGATTTAAGAAATCGTTGTCGTTTGGATTGATGCTATCCACCAAATCAATTAAATCTTTATGTTTAGGACGATCTTCTATGTCGAAGAAAAAGAAAATAGTAGGAATTATGTACACAAAGTAATAGAAATATGTAGGATTGGGATATTACTTGATAACACGCAAAAACACAGTTTGTTTCACAGTAAAAAAACTCCAAAAAAAAACAATAGAACATTGATGTTTTTATACAGGAATAACTAAAGAATTGTTTTCACTATTCACAGATCTGCCACAGTGGACACCTTTCTTGTTTCCAATGTGACAAATACTATACGTCATATGGGCATTTTTCTGCCATGAACTTGTAGATAAACGATCGTTCTACCCAAATTAATATGCAAAGAACAGAAAATCAACCTTTTTGTCCAAAACTCGTCAGTTTAGGTACTGCCCCCCCCCCTAAACAGGGGAAATGTCAATGAAACAAACAATATATTATTATTTCAATGTTCAATCTCAGATGGAAAATAACACATTGGACAATCCTATACATTGGGTATTATAAACCATAGACACGGCCAAATCCAGAAGTGTGGGTAGCTTTCAGTCATCAAGCATCTTGAAATGTTAAGTGAACTTCTCTCGAAGCCATTATGGCCCTTAGAGCCGGAGTATATCCCGGTTTCTATAGCGTGAAGCGGAACAGATGATAACAGTCTCCTCTAGTCTTAGACAGGCTGTTAGTCTGACGCAGGTTTTTACTCCCAAGATAATGCGTGTACCCATCTATCACCTGGATAGCATGAGGAAGACGCATCTTAAGTGTATTTCCCAAGGAACACAACCTCGGACCTAGCTTTGCCAGTACATGTATTCAAACCTGGGACCTCATGATCCCCAGTCCGGCAATCTAACCGCTCGGCCACCGCGTTTTAATAGTCTGGTTGGTGGCTTTTTTTTTCTTTTGGAGTGCAATTTCCACACAATCAAATGTTAGAATGCAAGTAAGCCTAATGACTGAATGCTACCCTGATTTTTAAAAATCCAGAATTTAAACATCAGCTTTGTTTTGTTTTGTTTCAATGAATTTTCCCTGTCCATTGTATGCGGTGATCTCATGATGATTTAAGAGGAAACAGCACGATAATAGATTAGTGGAAGAATGAAAAGGAAAGTAGTCTGACCTACCAGTGGCACCCGCCAATCGTCCACTTAACATCAGCAGAAGGTCACGGCAACTCAGTTGGCAGGTGGGGGGGGCATGGTTGAAAGGTAAAAGCTCCCTCAAGGTCATGCAAGGTTCATAGAGCCGAAACTTATCCCGCTTCCTATAGCGAGAAGCGGAACAGGTGACAATAATCAACTCCTGGACAGGATGCTACCGCCAGTCTGACGCAGGTTTCTACTCACAAGCGAATGCTTGTACTGTACCTCATTTTTAACCTGGGTCGAGTGGGAAAATGCATCTTAAAATATAAAAATAATCGTCTTTCCCAAGTAACAGTAACACAACGGATTCGAACCAGGGACCTAATGATTCCCGGTCTGGCAGCCTAACCACTCGGCCATCGACGCCACACTCGGCCACCACCGACGAAGGAGTCGTGACCCGAGTTTAAACCCAAATCCATGTATGTTTTTTTGTTCTCTAGCCCTCCTGTTAACCCAGCAGAAAAATGGGGAGCTAAGTCTATCCAGACTCTGCCAAAGTGAAAAGCGTTTAAAAGCAAACTATCATCATGATGTATTTGTAAAGGGGACACAGCAGTCTAAAAGTAAGATGTCTGCCTCTTGGTGATGTATTTGTAAAGGGGGCACGGCAGTCTACTAGAGATAAGATGTCTGCTTCTTGGTGATGTATTTGTAAAGGGGACACGGCAGTCTAGAGGTAAGATGCCTGCCTCTTGTCTTAGTGATGTATTTGTAAAGGGGACACGGCAGTCTAGAGGTAAGATGCCTGCCTCTTGTCTTAGTGATGTATTTGTAAAGGGGACACGGCAGTCTAGAGGTAAGATGCCTGCCTCTTGTCTTAGAGATGTATTTGTAAAGGGACACGGCAGTCTAGAGGTAAGATGCCTGCCTCTTGTCTTGGTGGTGTATTTGTAAAGGGGACACAGCAGTCTAGAGGCAAGATGTCTGCCTCTTGGTGATGTATTTGTAAAGGGACACAGTCTAAGAGGCAATGTCTGCCTCTTGGTGGTGTAGAGGGACAGTCTAGATGCAAGATGTCTGCCTCTTGGTGATGTATTTGTAAAGGGGACACAGCAGTCTAGATGCAAGATGTCTGCCTCTTGGTGATGTATTTGTAAAGGGGACACGGCAGTCTAGATATAAGATGTCTGCCTCTTTGGTGATGTATTTAAAGGGGACACGGCAGTCTAGAGATAAGATGATGTCTCCTCTTGGTGATGTATTTGTAAAGGGGACACGGCAGTCAGAGATAAGAAATGATGTCTGCCTCTTGGTGATGTATTTGTAAAGGGGACACAGCAGTCTAGAGATAAGAATGATGTCTGCCTCTTGGTGATGTATTTGTAAAGGGGACACGGCAGTCTAGAGATAAGAAATGATCTGCCTCTTGGTGATGTATTTGTAAAGGGGGACACGGCAGTCTAGAGATAAGAAAGATGTCTGCCTCTTGGTGATGTATTTGTAAAGGGGACACAGCAGTCTAGAGATAAGAATGATGTCTGCCTCTTAGTGATGTGTTTGTAAAGGGGACACGGCAGTCTAGAGATAAGAAATGATCTCTGCCTCTTGGTAATGCATTTCTAAAGGGACACAGCAGTCTAGAGATAAGAAAAGATGTCTGCCTCTTGGTAATGTATTTGTAAAGGGGACACAGCAGTCTAGAGATAAGAAAAGATGTCTGCCTCTTGGTAATGCATTTCTAAAGGGGACACAGCAGTCTAGAGATAAGAAAGATGTCTGCCTCTTGGTAATGTATTTGTAAAAGGGGACACAGCAGTCTAGAGATAAGAAAAGATGTCTGCCTCTTGGTGATGTATTTGTAAAGGAGACACGGCAGTCTTGAGATAAGAAAAGATGTCTGCCTCTTGGTGATGTATTTGTAAAGGAGACACGGCAGTCTAGATGTAAGATGTCTGCCTCTTGGTGATGTATTTGTAAAGGAGACACGGCAGTCTAGACTAGATGTAAGATGTCTGCCTCTTGGTGATGTATTTGTAAAGGAGACACGGCAGTCTAGATGTAAGATGTCTGCCTCTTGGTGATGTATTTGTAAAGGGGACACGGCAGTCTTGAGGTAAGATGTCTGCCTCTTGGTGATGTATTTGTAAAGGAGACACGGCAGTCTTGAGGTAAGATGTCTGCCTCTTGGTGATGTATTTGTAAAGGACCGACACGGCAGTCTAGATGTAAGATGTCTGCCTTTTGGTGATGTATTTGTAAAGTGGACACGGCAGTCTAGAAGTAAGATGTCTGCCTCTTGGTGGTGTATTTGTAAAGGAGACATGGCAGTCTAGAGATAAGATGTCTGCCTCTCAGTTGTGTATTTCAGATCTATTTGACTGGGACACGGACAGTCCAGATGTAAGATGTCTGCCTCTTGGTTGTTAATTCAACTATTTGAAAAAAGCAGTCTAGAGGTAATCTGACGTTGATTAGTTCGTGCCCCGACAGTTTGTGAAGTGTTAACTTGAGTATTTCCACAAATTCCTCTTGAGGTCCAGATTCTGACAACATCTGGTCTCATTCACATCACAACAAGTTAAAAAAGGTCACGTGAGCAGATCCAACACTGAAAAATCGTCCATTGACTTCACTCATGACTATCCCAAAAACAAGGAATATGGGACTTACTTTAAAAAAAAAGTCACACTTCTGACGTTGATTAGTTGGCAACAGAACACTGTAGTGTAAAGTGTTAACAAGTATTGCAAAGTAAACATTTGATGACAAATTCCTCTTGAGGGCAGATTCTGACAGTTACATTTAACGCCTCTCAAACACATCAACCCTCTGAAAAATCGTCATTATTTCAACCATAATAAAAATCAAACAGACCAAAAAATAAAGTTTGTAAGTCCTAACTTTGCTAAACATTTGGGATTATATTTTGTTATTACTTTAGTGTGTCAAATAATAACTGGTCTCTTGGGGTTTTTTTTTTAATGATGATGCCGCAGCTAAAACTGTTTCAGAAGACAAACAAACAAGGAAAGAAATATATGTACAAAAAAACCCAAAAACAAATCAACTTCATGTTTCAGTGTTTAATATAAGCATTTTTTGTGATATTTTTTATTCAACAGCAAGATAAGCTCAGTGATTTTTTTTTCATTTTCATTTTCAATCAAAGACAACGTATTTGCACGTATCTAAATTAATTGTTATAAGTTATAAGCACAATACAAAATTCCTTTCTAAAACTTCCCATGATAACTGAAAGGTATACAACTTATAGCAGGAGAAAAAAAAGAAAAAAAAAAAAAAAACGATTCGTAAATGTTTTACACACAAGGCGGCTAGATTTCCCTAGATTTCCATTTTCACGATGATTTTCAACTCATTGCAGACAAGCTATGAAAAATCAATCACGACAAAACAAACAATAGAAAGTTCTCAGAACATATGCAACATCATTAAAAAAAGTGAAATAATTTGACATTATGACTATTTCAGCTTAATGTAATGAACTGAAAAAGACTAAAAAAAATATTCTCAATATAAAAATTCTACCACATGAGTCACTAATTGTTTAAATTTGTTCTGTTTCTCTCTCCGATCTTGATAAACATTACTAAATTTAAAAAAAAAATTTTACATAACAACTTACAACTTGAAAATAATTTCATCCACTTTCCTTATACTTATACTCGTGAGACTGCAGTGCAATCTACTGAAGCGGACTAGGAAGACAATCACCTGACATCGGACAAATAAAACGTATATACCGCACCGCACTAGCGGCTCATCTTGTAGTTAATGCATAACACAATGGTAACCTGGTAACAGTAACCTCATTGTTATACATCTACAGAGCTAGGCAAGAATCTTTTACTTGTAATATATCTGGTGTAAGTTTATAGCAAGTTGGCATTTCTATTGGTCAAAAAAAAAACAACAGATAAGACATCCAAACAGTGTCATGTCAACATTCATTTTTGGGAGAAAAAAATCGAAACACATGAGTTTCGTAACAACCAAATTAAGTGAACAACAATGACAATACGTAAAGTATCGTATATTGACCTTTCTATTTGTAGTTGGTCCCAGAGGAATTTACACATAAAGTTAACATTAATAATATAATATAGAAATTGACTTAGCACCCACCTAGCCTAACCATGCTTTGCAATTGCAAGTTTCACCATCAATACACCTGTATGTCAAACCTAGGGCCTCCCACTACACCCTTGTTTGTCGAATCTGGGGCCTTCCACCACACAATCAAAAACAACGTATTTGCATGTATCTAAATTAATACACCAGTTTGTCAAATCTGAGCTCCCCCCCCTCACAATACACCAGTTTGTCAAATCTGAGGCCTCCCACTTCATGTATCTGTAAGTCATTGATGTCAAATTTGGGGACTCTCAACTACACACCTGTATGTCAAATCTGGGGCCTCCGATTCACACCTGTACGTCAGATATGGGGCCTCCAACTACACAACTGTGTGTGAACTCTGGGGCCTCCAACTACACAACTGTGTGAACTCTGGGGACTCAACTACACACCTGTATGTCAAATGTGGGACTCCAACTACACACCTGTATGTCAAATGTGGGGACTCCACTTCACATCTGTATGTCAAATGTGGGGACTCCCACTTCACATCTGTATGTCAAATGTGGGGACTCAACTACACACCTATATGTTAAATGTGGGGACTCCAACTACACACCTGTATGTCAAATGTGGGGACTCCAACTACACACCTGTATGTCAAATCTGAGGCCTCCTACTACAAGCCATTGTTGCAAATCATGGACATCCGACTACGCACAGTGCCAAATGTTAATTTCTTTGTCGGTTTTCAAGATATTCTTTAACTTTACATCATTCAAACCAACATAATATACACCCATAAATTTCACTTTCAGTACTCTCAAATTCATGCACAATAATACTGTAACCCCCCCCCCCCACCAAAAAAAACAAAAAACAACAAACAACAGCGGTTGACTTGTTCAGCCCTACAAACTGACATTTCAATAGCAAAATATTTCTCTGTCTATAGCCACATTTCTCTGCCTATAGCTCAGGAGTATACTTTACGCTGAAATGGAGTGAGATTGAGACAGAGAAAAGTCTGTGATATGTATTTGTACTATATTTCATATTATGCATAATAGTAATACAAAAGGAGCAGTCAGAATTTAACCTCGTCCCCTCCAATCAGAGTCAACACCTGTTGCTGACCAGCCCCTGCAGAGCTACTGCTCTGTGTCAATTAATCTTCAAATAGCCCTATCCAAGATCTTTAACTTTAAGTCTTTAAAATTTTACCACGTCAAATTAGTATTATATTAACCTACAAAAATACCCCTCCCTAAGTTATGGAAGATTTCACACCATCGCTGGGGGTTTTTCAATCTTCAAACACGTCTCTTCATACTTTCTTGAAAATTCTGAACATTTTGCATCTAAATCATTCAAGATCAACTGTATAAAAGAATGAAAATGACCAAAACCAATGAATGCAGGTTTGCATCTAAATCATTCAAGATCAACTGTATAAAAGAATGAAAATGACCAAAACCAATGAATGCAGGTAAACTAACTATGATAGGCCTACCATGAACGTTTGAGAAAAATGGGACTATGTATGTTTCAAAGCCAGATCTAGTTTATGGCCTGTATAGCGTTTAATTTGACAAAGACTGCTCTAAGCCAGATACCTTCCAAATATCATGGGTAGCGAGGTATTAAATGCTAGAATATTATTATGTGCAGGGTTAATACAGCATAGGTTTGAGTAATTGATAACATTTTATACGTATAGCAGCATGTTTTGAAAATGAATCAAAGCAGTTGTGATCTTGTTTGTGAACAGCAGCAAGAAGAGACGATGAGACATCGCATGGTAAGATAAACAACAAAAGACAGTCCAATGTAAGAGTGTAACTCAAAACAAATTTTGCATAATAACAACAACAATTCAAAGGAGCTGAATCCCTTGGAGAATTTAAGCGGGGAGTGCTGAGTTTTGTGCAATTTTCATAAATAACGCAATCAACATATCGCCTCTACTGTTCTGATCAAAAACATGTATGGGCCTAATTTTCAGCTTTCCTTTCTGTGCAATATTCCGATAAACAAGCACAATACATGTGATCAAAATATCTATCAGAATCAGAGTTGACAAAAAAAATATTTTTAAATGTTTTAAGGAATTACTTAGTATTGCTACCCATTTGAGAAAGTCGTTTTCTTTTTAAATTCTCCTGTAAAATTTGGCCCGTAACATATGATACATGTTTCTATCAGAACAGGAATGGCATTATTAGATTTATTCATATTTTTGTGCTTATTTTAAAATCAACAGACACAGACTCAAGTTCAAACAGGACAAGATTTGCTTTCTTTTGCACTGAAAGACTAGTAGTACTACTAGTATAACCAGGTTTGATAACCAATTTAACGTTGTGACAGCTCAGTAACATACGGCCCTAACTACACACTTAACAATATCGAAAGTTATCATCATCATCATCAGATTCACAATCACAATTGTTCTCTCTCACAAAAACTAAATTCGGCTTATGTTCGTCTCAGATTTCATTTACACTTTGTCCTA
The DNA here is from genome assembly GCA_037039925.1 of Doris montereyensis. Classification (NCBI taxonomy): domain Eukaryota; kingdom Metazoa; phylum Mollusca; class Gastropoda; order Nudibranchia; family Dorididae; genus Doris; species Doris montereyensis. The sequence continues at coordinate 62,902 of JAXRKP010001570.1, read as the reverse complement.
ACTTCAGATTTTTGTCCCAGCTGAGATATTTTGAGACTTTTTTTCAAACGGGTTTATGTGTAGTTAACACAATATAACTCTGAGCCGACAATTGATGAAGTTCTTCATCTTTACTTTGTCTTACAACAATCCTCACTCTAACACCGACACACATAACTCCATGGCGATAAAAAGTCGAAAACTGTGTGCATTCAAAAGATTTGTGAGAAAACAGAGAAAAACTCCTTTTGCCATGACGTCCCATTGATCATTGTTGTGTGATTCATTTATGTAACGTAAAAGATGGCCAATTGTTTTTAACGGTTTGATTGAACATTTGATGAATCGAAACATTTTTTTTAAAAAGATGAATCCATACTTTCTCTAAGCTTTGCTTACATAGTTTTAAAAAAACAAAAATCTATACTTCCTCTAAGCTTTGCTTACATAGTTTTTAAAAAAACATAAATCTATACTTTCTCTAAACTTTGCTTACATAGTTAAAACATAAAGACCCCGGTAAAGTAAAGCTCGATGAAGAAACTGATAATATGCATAAATTATTATCTGTAAGTTGTAGAAAAAAATCATTCAGTATGTAAAAATAAACCCAGACAACGAAAAATAACAAAGGAATGATAAATGAAAAAAGGGGAAAAATGAAAAGAAGAAAGTATAAATCATAAGAAGATTTGTTTAAAAGGCAGGCAAAAAGGAAAAACAAAGGAAAGCTATCATGTAATAAAGAAAGAAAGAAAGATACAAATAAAGAAAAAACTACCAAAATAAAGAAAGAAAGAGAAATTTTCTCAGATCACAATGTTAATATGCAAGGCAAGACTGCTTTCTTTATGCAAAGTAAACTTAAAAAAGTTGATGAAAATCTTAACACCAAAAAAGAAGAAAAGGAAACAAGATGTCGTCACTGCCCTTATTATAGATTTTGCTTGCCAGAACATGACAGTCATTGATCAACTAACAATTCATTAAATCAATTGCTGATCCTCTACCTAAAGGCACTAGCAGCATATATAATATTATGTATATCATTATCATATCGAATGAGAGTGATGTCATACCGTAATAATGACATTTTTTGTAACAACCTCAAGTTTTCATTTTCATCAAGACAAATATTCATAGGCCCTCGCGGAGTCAACTTACAAAAAAAAAAAAAATGAAAACACCAACAAGATCAATAAGAGGCCAGAAAAGAATTATGAATGTATTTATAAATAGTGTTTAAAATAAAAACAACAGCAAAAAAAGCCAAAAAACTTTGTGGAAAGAAACATGAAAATCACATGGCTTAAAAAATAGAGCATGGTGGTTGTATTGCACTGTCCTCTATAAGAGTAAGAGCTACAAAAAAGTGTTAACATTATTTACAACAAAACGGTTAGTAAAAAGAAACAGACTGGTGAGTTGTCGTTAGGGTTGAGTTGTTTTTTTTTTTGGCAAAACAAATAAAATTCAAGCAATAAAATAAAGGGTTAGCTGTTGAAATACATTTTTTGGTCTCAAGAATTTTTTAAAAGAATCAAGAATTTTTTTATGCATTTTGACAAAGACATCCTTATATATCTTATATATATATATATATATATATATATATATATATATATATATATATATATATATATATGTGTGTGTGTGTGTGTGTGTGCGTATTGATTAATATTATGGATTGGTTTAAAATATTTCACACAAGTAAAAATTGTGTCCACTGAGAAAATATCCAAAATTTATTTCAATGGCACCTGAGATTTTGGACAAAATTTGAGATATCATGCGCATATTATTATTATTATTATTATTATAGATATTATACTGTGACTGTCAATCAAAGGGGGAGGGGGGGGGGGGAATTACTGAAATACACTTCCTGCCTTGAGCCTTGTGATAATTTCATATAATATATCCCCCCCCCCGTTTTTATTATTCTTTAACCAAAAGCAGAAGCAATGTTACATAACAAAAAATCGAAATCAAAATTTATTGGCAGTAAAAGAAATGAAAGATTCAGAAAAGATAGTTCCAGGCATTCTAATGTAAGCATAAATGTATAAAAATCGTGTTGATAACGGACATTGATCAAATTGATCAAAAGCTGTTATTGTATAGAGAGTCAAGAGTAATGAAAACGAGCATCCTTAAACTTAAAGGAGAGAGAGATGAAAGATAAGTAGTAGACCAAATCAACAAAATGGCCACCAAGCAACGGGAGTGTTCAAGATAATATTAATCACATGCTTTATAGGCCATACAGAGAGGAGAGGGAAGTAAGGAGGTTAAGAGAGAGGGATGAGAGGGGGGAGAGGGATGAGGAAAAGAGAGAGATAGGGGAGGGGGGAGGGAGTAGTAGGAATAGAGAGAGAGGTAGGAGGAAGAGAAAAGAAAAGGAGGAAGAAGGTAGGAGGAAGAGAGAAGGAAAGGTAGGAGGAAGGAGAGAGGAGGAAAGGAAGGAGGACAGACAGACAGAGAGACAGACAGAGGAAGAGAGACAGACAGAGAGAGAGAGAGAGAGAGAGAGAGAGAGAGAGAGAGAGAGAGAGAGAGAGAGAGAGAGAGAGGAGACAGAGACAGACAGACAGAGACAGACAGACGAGAGAGAGAGAGAGAGAGAGAGAGAGAGAGAGAGAGAGAGAGAGAGAGAGAGAGAGAGAGAGAGAGAGAGAGAGAGACAGAAGAACAGATGGACAGACAAAGACAGAGATTGGAAAGAACCAAAGGGACCTGACACAAGGAGATACCAATCTCATTTCTATCAGCATTTTAAATTACTTGGCTGGTCCCCATCCACATTCATTTCTGTCCTACAATCCGACTAGACAAACTTACACAGGCAGCAGAGACCTTACCAGTTGTCTGAGGACACATTCAATGTGACTGAGATCCTTTTCTCCTTTAGATTGTACCTTTCCTTTACACCATCACAACAACCGTCAAACCAAATTTTTGCGTATTAATGCGCTCACTGATCTGTGAACGGAACAAAGGTTCCATCAGGAAGATCTACATAACCGAAATCGAAAAAAAAAAGTTTTTCTTTCACCGGATAACAGTACATTTTTTTTTATAATTAAAAAATAGATCAGAATGTTCAATGTTAAATTTCTTAAATTCAAACTCAGATTAATGATGCACATAGAAATCAAGAAAACGATTTTCGATGCTAATGCTAATGCAGACCTCAATCTTTGTTCAGATTCAATGTGGGGAAAATACAAAGTATGAGTCCTGTACGTAATTTCATTTTATCACACAGCGTGAGAATGTACGTACACCTCACATACGTCCCGCTAAAGCATTACAGATATCATTGTGACACTATTTGGTTTGAGAATTTTTTTTGAATCAAAATTCACCCCTTCTTAGTCTACCCTAAAATATGCAGTGATTTTAGGATGAATTCAGACGAAGTATCAAGGTGAAAGACTAGAAAGAGTGAAAGGAAAAGAAAAAAAAAGTAGAAACTATCAGCAACACCCGGCAACCGTCCCATTAATTTAATGTGAAACAAATTACCATACACACAAAAGTGTATACAAAATGAACACACACAAGTGTCATCCCTTGGTAAATAACAGTATTGGACCAATGACATATATATTTTGTAGATACGTATATATTACCTTGATAAAATTGGATGACAGCGACAGCAAATTAACAAATTTTAATTAATCGCATAAAAAAGCAAGCGAAATAAGTAACTGACAAATAAAACCGTGACAAACATCTGCTCAGACCAAAAACATAACCTGATCTCAAACCCACAACCTCTCAATTATAAGTCTAGTAGTAGTGTGATGGCCAACTAAACGATGTCATTCAAGTCTAGCATGAATCTCCCATCACAAGTCAGAGAGGGCACCCATCCTTTTATAACCCAAAAATATGTAGCAAAGTGGGTTGCTTGTACAAAACAGTTAGTCCACAGAGAGTTAAAAATGTATTCTCATAAAAACACCAAAGAGACCATCAAACCTCTCAACAAAAATAATGAAGATAACACAATTCTCAGCTGCGCATTCATGTTCAGATCTAGATGAATAATGATCATGAAAGGCATAATATATATATATATATATATATATATATGTATCTTAAAGAGAAAGGAAAAATAGAGAAGAAAAAGAAGACGAAGGAGAGGAAAGGGAAGGAGAAGAAGAAGAAAAAGAAGAAGAAGAAGGAGAAGAAGAAGGAGGAAGAAGAACAAAAAGAAGAAAAAAACAACAACAACAAGAAAGAAACTGTGACAATGTTGGTGATAAAGTAAAGAAGAAAACTCCTACTAAAGTCCAACACACATTCGTCAAACCAGGTCAGCAGATATAATTTATTCATGGGCACGTCAAGGCATTAAAGTGCAGGAAATTTAAAGAATCAAATCTAGAATGGGCCCACAAATGAAAGTCGACAATAACAATAACTTAAAGATAAAGATGACACTTAATGTAAATAAACATGCACACGGAAGTGTATTATGAATAGATCAGTAATGCAAGATGTAAAGAGATTGACCTGATGAAAATAAGAATGCAGCGTGGCGGCATGGGTCAGTAATAGGACAACTACTACAAATACACACATGTAATAACGTGCAATCTGACTTGTGGGCACACGTCAGCACAGCATGGGCTATTTTTAATCGCTAGTTAGAGAGGGTTTTTTACACTGCTGAGCCGGGGGAAAAAATTGCTGTTTAGCAGACAATACATAGATCAAAGAATCTGTGAAATGATTTGACTTTTGCATGAGAGAAAAAAAAGTAGAGCAAATCAAGGAAATAAGTTTGGACAATGCCGTTTGTTTGGAGAATCTGTAAATTAGACAAAAGCTGTGTTCGGTGAATGCATGTTGGATTTTACTCCTAATAATGATAATAACAGTAAACAAATCCTAACAGACTAATTAATCATTGTTATCATCATGTCGTCATGGTTTGAGTAACACCAACACTTCACGCCATTCATTCATTCAATTCAACACACATTGTATTATAAGCAAATGAAAAACATCACGGGAGTTGTATTCACTACATAATTATTTTGAGACCAAAAACTCTGGCATAAAGCGGTTGCAAAGCCTTTCACAATAAACAATAACAGATAAAGGGAAGTAATGCATGGTTTTTTTTTTCCCTAAAAGGAAACAATGCGTGCCTTTCCCACTCTAAAAGAGGTGTTTCAACACTTTTTTGGAGCAGTTTACATGTTATCTAAATTCAATCATAATTATTATGCTAATACGATGCATATGTCAATTAGCACCTCTTGTGTATAGGACAGCAAGACCTATACGGTATTTCTTTATCCGCGGTGATAACTTGCAACACCAAACACCCTTCCAATATCACCCTGATAAAAGTGACAATAGCTTGTTAATATATATATATATATATATATATATATATATATATATATATATATATATATGTATATATACGTCTTATGAAAATTGTGTAGAAAAATATCCTCCAATTTCATACGTTAACAAAAAGTTGAGGAGTTCTGTTGAAACACATCATAGGACTTCAAAGAACTTTTTTTCTTTTTAATCTTTTCATCAGAGGAAGAAGAAGGCAGGGCAGGTTCATTGTCCAGAAGGAAGATTTTCATTTTAATTTTCTTATGAGTTTGAGTTTTTAGTCGCTTCATGAGAGTGGAGAAAAGTGTTTAAAAGAGGCAGTTCTTCCCCTAACAGTTATAGCTTAAACTGGCGTTGCCTTTTATCTTTCGCCTTTTCTAAAAAATCACATCATAATACACGTACAATGTACATGTATGAAGATCACATGAAATCAAACAGAGAAACTAACAGGGTAAAATACACTTACAAACAAGAAATCAATGTTGATATTTTGGGATCTAAATGGGTTGCAGAACACAAAAGGTCAATGTAAATGTTTTGATCTTGGAAGTTTTGAAGCTGGTGATATTAAGGATTCAATATTACGTGTAATAAATTTGACGGCAAGGCGTGATGATTTAAATATTCATTCACGTTCTTTGATACGCAAGAGACCGAAGTGAAAAAACACATCTCTGGTGGAAACTAGCAAAATAGACAACTCTCACTATTTTCATATTCACTTCTTGCTGAAAGACAGAAATTTTGTGTGCATCATAATATTATAAATGCAAGAGGCCAGAGTCCCAAATTTACCATGGCTCTATTTGTAAAAAAAAAAAAAACCCACAGAAAACAAATAAAAAAACCACTACAAACAAACGGACAAAGCAAGTAATACCTACCTAGCCTCTACATTAAAAAATCCTAGCAAACTACAGCTGCAAAGATAAGAAAGGACAGACAGACACCTCGATAACACCCTTGGCAATACATAGGAAAAAGCGCATTATTTTGAGACATGTCAAGTCACTTGAGGCAAACAAACAAAGTCTCACTACTGGCAGATAACTTTCTCAAACCGGTTGGCCCTGTATGCCGTCTTGGCCTGTTCTCTCAGATACGAAAATGAACCCGTCCTTTTTCAAATCCACCGTGATGACCTGACCCCCCCCGCGTGTGATGGCCAGAATACCCTGCGTGTTGGTGTTGAGCGCTGCGGCAAGATGGCGTCAATGGACACACGAGTACAACACAGGCACATTCCTGTTTCTATATCACACATGTATAAATAGCCGTACTTAGTGATGACAAACAGCAAGCCGTAATCCACTGAGATCTGTGTGACAGGGAAAAAAATTATATAGAATGTTAAAAGTCAAAGTCGAAATTCCTTTTTATACACGAAAAAAAAAATGTGTTGCCAGGACTGCCCTGTAAACAGCCAAGGGATCTTTAATGTGCACAAAGAGTTATCCTTTTTTTTTTTTTTTTTTTTTTGCACATGGGACCTCCTTTTTATCTTCCTTCTCTGATGGGACTAGGTGTCAGACAACCTACCTGGATCCACAGGGGGGATGAGGTGTTTTACTCTCGAAAAAGAAAGGAAAATGTTCAACCTGTTGGGGCACGAACCCCCAACCTTTCTTTGGTTGGGAGGGAACTCTGTGGTCCAGAGCCAGAGGCAAGGTGCGGGCCTCTCGACCAAACAAAAGAACAGCAACAAGCCGAAGCTAGAGCCTTCAGTTTAAAAGTCCCCCAGGTCCTACCAACTGTATGGCAGATTAGTTGATCAGCACCACAGAAAAAAATCGACATGAAAAGTTTGTTTATTTGTTTCATTGGAATTTAATTTACTCCGTCCGCCACATGCAGTGGTCTCAGAGTGAATAAAGAAGGAAAGCAAAATGAAAGATGTGTAAAAGTGAAAGAAAAGCAGTGGGACCTACCAACAGAGCGAATCAACCGCCCACAAGATGAAAAGAGAGACATTTTAATTTGCTTATCATGAATTATAATAAAAACGCATTTTGACTCTGTCTAAATTCAAATATTTCCGAAGTCGCCAATGATGAGCGATATCATTCTAAGTCTACTAAATACATAAAAAGATAAAAATGCTGCCATTTTTGAGTGACCCACAGCATGAAAAAAAAAAAAGTGAAATACAGCAGACTTTAAAAAGCCACTGAAATGTTTATAAGGTGAGCTCCATCACTAGCTAGAATATTAAAAAAAAAAAAATTTAAATATAAATAATTAAAAAATAAAAATAATTATATTTTAAAAAATTAAAATTTTAAAAATTTAAAAATTGCATTTAATTAAACAATAAAAATTCTATTTACAAGAACAAAAAAAGGCAAGAGAACAAAATAAAAAGCTAGAAAAGCAAGATCGTAATAACAATTCCAACCTGCACAGAGACGGGAAATCGTATCGTTCCATATCGTCTAGAAAGTGCAAGTGGTCGTAACAGTTACGGGAGAGCAAAGTTTCCATATTTGTAGGGGCCCAACTCTATGACATGAACCTGAAAGAACATTTAGAAAACATAATTTATTCCAAATCCAAATATTCAAAAGAATGAAGTAGAAAAAGTTACCCTGTCCATTATCCGTTGTTCTTAATCTTCTAAAAACATCTAATAGTTCTTTCTGTCCCTTTTTGGAGATAGTTTTCCCATGACAAAAAAAGTTGTTTCTTTATGTTTTTCGATCATATCAAGGTCAAATTTATCCACCATATGCAATCCAGCAAGGAGTGAAATAACAGTGAAGAAAGTGGTAAGGACCAGATGCCGGTATTCCCATATATCAAATATTCAAAATTGTACATTCAGTTTCCTAACACTGGGCCAGAGAATTATAAGGCAGGGAAAAGCAAAACAGCAAACAAATTTTAATAAAGAAAAAAAAGGGACATACAGTTCCTAGGGAATCTCCGTTAACAGTTGAAGTTACCCTGTCCATTATCAGCGATGTTCTCGGAACGGTGAAATAAGAGGACACAGCAAGACACCAGACTAAAAACATGAGATCTTAAAGACCAAGGAAAAAAGTAGGACCAACCAGGAACCCCTGCCCCTCTGAAAATAGTTCTTTTCTGTGCCTTGCATCCAGCCTTGGAGGCACTCGCATCAGATGCTTCTTTTCCCATGGTCTTGTGCACGGCTGCCAAAATTTCCCAAAAAAGTCTGTTTCTTTCGTTGACGTATTGTATGCCCAAAGATCATTTTTATTTTCTTGTTTTTCGATCATATCAAGGAGCCGGCTTTTAACATCTCCTTTATATTAATTTATAGTTCTTTCTGACTTGAGGGACTTGGCTCTCTTGTTATGTCTTCCTAGAAGTGGTGAATTTTCAGTCTTTCAATTAAGAACGATCAATATTTAAACAATTGTTACAAGTAATTGGGAGTGAATTTCGAATAACAGCAAAGGTGTGTGGAAACATGTGAAAGTAAGAGTGAAGACAGAAAGTGGTAGTAGGACCAACCAGTGCCGTCTTAGTTCCCCCAAGGTTCTTTGCCGATTCAATTGTACAAGGATTGATAGCTGCAATTGTAAAATTGTACATTCCAGTTTCCTAACACTGGGCCAGAGAATTATAAGGCGAGGGAAAAGCAAAACAGCAAACAAATTTTAAATAAAGAAAAAAAAGGGACATACAGTTCTAAAGAATGTTCAAAATTGTTCAAACGGATATTGATCGACAGTGAACAAGCTTTTCATAAGATACCCTATCGACAACACCCACTAATTGCAAAGTAGAGGGAGTAGCAACTTACGCCATGGCGATTCATGATGGCTGAGTGATCTTAGGGAAGGAAAGATCACTGTGATCTTAGGGGAAGGAAAATCACTGTGATCTTAGAGGAAGGAAAGATCACTGTGATCTTAGGGGAAGGAAAGATCACTGTGATCTTAGGGGAAAAAGATCACTGTGATCTTAGGGAAGGAAAGATCACTGTGATCTTAGGGAAGGAAAGATCACTGTGATCTTAGGGGAAGGAAAGATCACTGTGATCTTAGGGGAAAGGAAGATCACTGTGATCTTGGAAGGAAAGATCACTGTGTATCTTAGGGGAAGGAAAGATCACTATTCATGTGATGATTACAAAGGAAAGATCACTGTGATCTTGTCAATCTTGGGGAGGAGGAAATCATCAAAAGGGGAAAGATCACTATTCATGATGATTACAACCACAGTAAAAGTCCATATATGTCTTATGCATGATCTGTTGTGTTTCACACGTTAGAGACACGATGAGCTCCGCTCAAACGGACTGACAACGGTCTTGAAGGAAGTCTCGTTTTACCTACCTTGCCATGGTCTTGTGCCTCCCGAGAACTGACACAAAACACGGTTGAAAGGTACGGATTTCAGGAAAATGGAAGGTAGAAAAACATACAGCATGGGCGCTGACACTTTCTGCGTAATGTCCTCGTTGACGTTGTAAAGTTGCGTCATGCCCCGATATACGATCATCCTGGGGGAAGTGAAAACAGAGGAATGCCAGTCATGGAAAACAAATATCTTCTCTCATCTCTAAAGCATATGAAAATAGCTTGGAAAAGCGAGGATCTATTTTTAACATCTCATAAAAAAATTTCACTTCCACAATTAGCTTTCGATTCTTTATCAATAACAGAAGCGTGTATGCATAGAACTAAAATGTGGAAGATGAGACCCTAAAACTTTTGACTTCCTTGTTAGAATGAGAATAAATCTTCCTAGAAGTGAATGAATTTTCATGTACTATTTGAGAAGAAATATAAAGGAAACCAATTAAGAACCCAATTTTTCTTCTTTTACAAACTTCTTGTTCATTTGTAGCCCCCCCCCCCCCACGAATATAGATTCCCCTTTTCCAAGTTTTGTTTGCTATGTAAATTGGATTAATAGATAAGACAAGACGTAAACTCCTTTACCCAACTCAATTTAAAACCTCTTAAAATGTATCAAGCTGTGTGGTGTGTAAAATTGCAATTTCTGTCATTAAAATTCAAGGTCTATACAAAAAGGCATTGGGGCAGACAGATAAAGTCATGTGTTATGTTGCACTGCTCATTTGCTACAAAATTTTCCTTTTTGTGACAAGTCTTATGAAGTTGTGCCCTCTGTCAGGTTCTTTGCCGATTCAATTGTTAGATGATGATGAGGATTGATAGCCTAATAAGAGTGATGATAATGATGATAAATAATGACAACAACGATGATCATGAAAGTGATGAGGATAATACTTTTACGGAATACACCCTATTTCATTACCAAGGAGAAAACACTTAAGACTTCGATACTTCGCAAGGTCTCTCTTTCCCTCCTTGTCCCCTCCTCCTCCTCCCCCCCCCCCCTCTCTCTCTCTCTCTCTCTCTCTCTCTCTCTCTCTCTCTCTCTCTCTCTCTCTCCCTCCCTCCTCCCTCCCTCCCCTCCCTCCTCTCCTCTCTCTCTCTCTCTCTCTCTCTCATCTCTCTCTCTCCTCTCTCTCTCTCTCTCTCTCCTCTCTCTCTCTCTCTCTCTCTCTCTCTCTCTCTCTCTCTCTCTCCTCTATACCTCCTTCTCACTTTTTATTACTTACTTATTATTTTTATTTCATTCTAGATCTGAACCTTTCATTCTTCCGCCTTTATATTCTTCACATCCCCTTCTCTTATGTTTCTTATCATCACTGTCTTTTTCTTTCTTTCTTCCTCCTTTCTGTTTTTCTTCTGATATCACACTGTGTGATGCCTGAGGTAGTGCTTAATCTAGATCTAGATATTTCTCGTTTGTTGTCTGACGAAGGGTTATACCCGAAACGCCACATGTTTGTTCTGTCTTTATTAGTGGAGTTGTCACTTATTGTCATATTTCGCCTTTGACTTCACTCCTGTGGCTCCTTCGTATTATTCAAGATCAAGAGAAATATGTCATAGATATGGGTTAATATGTCACACGTAAAATTTCCCGTACCTCTGGAGTCAGACCCGTCAACGCCAACCATTTGAGACTCGGATCTGCTTTGTAGCCGACAATCTCAGTAAATGCCAAACGGCTGTGACGCACAAACATTTGTTCCATGGGTTCAGATTCTAAGAAAACAAGCGTGTCAAACAATCAGATGATTTTTATCATAGTCACAGCATTAGCTGCTATAATATCAAAGTCAGCATCAAGTTTAATTTCCTTCCCCACGCTCAAAGTATTAATGATATGATATATATATATATATATATATATATATATATATATATATATATATATATATATATCAGAGGCCTAGTGTTTATGCTGCTGGACTTGGGATCATGATGACCCTGGTTCAAATCCTGGCAATGCTGGGTCGAACGTCTTAACCTGCACCTCCTGACTCAACCAAGGGGAAAATGGGAATTAGCACTAACTAGGGAGTAAATCCTGCCAAAGTTTAGCATCCTATCCAGGGAACGATGTGTTATCACATGTTCAGCTTCACATTATTGGGGGTACGAGATGCTTCATAGGTAAGTGCAACCAAAAGATCATGGATTTGTGCCCGATGGGTTGAAACATGTTCAATTCTTTTAAGAAACCCCCCCATACCAGACGGATGATAAAAAGGACTAAGGAGGCATGTGCGCAAATCACATCACTTTGTGCATGTTAAAGATCCCTTACCTGTATACAAGGCAGTCTAGAGGAAAATAAAAACGCCAGGATCACCTTAGTGGTGGATTTGCGTCAGTAAAATCAAATCATTTTTCTTTTTTAAATCACTCTATAAAAACCAAAAATACTGGCTAAACTCCGCTATCATGGGCCAGAATGGCGTGGAAGAAATACTACTTCCCATGCTTGAACGCTGTGCGCACAAAATCAATAGAATAATTAGCTTGAAATTTAACAAATAAAAGAGGCGTCGGTGGCCGAGTGGTTAGGCTGCCAGGTCCGACGTTGTGTTTCTTAGGAAAGACACGTAACACGCATTTTCCCCACTCTTCCCAGGTGCAAATGGGTACAAATAAAAATGGGAGTAAAACCTCGTCAGACTAGCGTCCTCGCCGGGAGGTGATTATTGTCACCTTGTTCTGCTTCACGCTATAGAAACCAGGATAAGCTCCGGCTCTATAGGCCTTAAAGGAACTTTACTTTTTTTTATACTTAAAACAATAAAAAAAAATCCAAAGTCCTCCTAGGGTTGAGATGTCGATTTGCCAAAGTAGCCATTGAAACATTGCTTTGGGTGTCTTTAGCATTGAACTATACTTTGATTTGTCACATAATGCTCAGCCCAGGCCACCCTAGATGCGAAAATAGCTTTTAAACAAGAACAGTAACTGCCTGTCCCAAATGTGGTGTCAGTGGTCGCATGGTTGGGCTGTCGGAACTGGGATCATGAGGTAGGTCCCAGGTTAAAATCCTTGCAACAAAAATAAAACTACGTCCGACGTTGTGTTCCTTGGGAAAGACATTCAACATGCACTTCCCCCACTCACCCAGTTGCAAATGGGTACAAACACTAGCTCGGGAGTAAAAACCTGCACAAGACTGAGCGTCCTATCCATGAAATGATTATTGTCACCTGTTCTGCTTCATGCTAGAGAAACCAGGACAAGTTCTGGCTCTATGGGCCATTATGGCCTTGAAGAAGCTAACTGCATGTTCCTGTCAGAATTGACAACTCGAAACTCAGTCCCAATAGATAAACAAATAGACAGACATGTATATATATATAGACACATAGAGAGATGAAAAAAACAAAACAGACAGATAGGAATACAGATAAATGGGTAAAAGAATAAAAAGACAGATGACCAGATAGATTAACAATTAGGTAGATGGATAACCAGCTAGGTAGTTAGATAAATAGAAGCACACTAATATCTTCTGACTGAGGACTACATTGCGGGAATATTTATAAACTGGATTTTTTTCTCATTAACGCCATGAATGTTCCAATTCATCGCTTTGACATGATTGATGAAAGACAGGGTGAAAGAGGGAAGGGAGAGAAGCATGACCTACCGGTAGTCCCCACCACCCGCCCACAGCACTGAGTGACTTACCAAGCATTGCATTCCAATGATAAACAACAGAATCTGTTACCATGGCGATGATTTCGGAGGTCAACCAGGTCCAGAAAATCACAGGTTCGTGAGATTTGACTTTGCTGATCAACTGCTTGGTGTCCAGATTAAACACTTCAAACCTCACACAGCTGGGAGTGCGAAGAGTCGAAAGTTGTAGAATATTAAGTATGTCAAATCAAATAAACACAAAAAGGAAAAAAGAAGTAAAAAGAAAAATGGGGGAAGGCAGGGGGGGATATAAAGCATCATGAGAAAGAGAGAAAAAAATAAGAAGAGAAAGAAGAGAGAGAGAGACAGAAAAAGAAGAGAGAGAGAAGAGAGAGAGAGAGAGAGAGAGAGAGAGAGAGAGAGAGAGAGAGAGAGAGAGAGAGAGAGAGAGAGAAGAGAGAGAGAACTTGAGAGAGAGACAGAGAAAGATATATAATGACAGCATGAAGCCTTGCGACTAATCCCAAATACAATATAAATATATATACTATGGATTTTAGTCTTTGTTCTCTCATACTGACCTTTGAGGGCTATTAGAGGTTGTGTTGGATTCATGAGAACCGAATCCGCACTTGTTGACCCTGCATAAGAAATGGTTCCCTCTATAGGGCTCAGAACAGTGACCTGGAAATGAGATTTTATAAACATAGAAAACCACGTAAGTTTCATTTGTTTTAATTCAATTCATTTCATAACGGTCATTTGAGCTAGAAAAACAAAACAAAAAAATACCCGAAACCTTCCGACATGCCACTTGTTGCCTCACTGTTTGTCTCAACTTCAACCCCCCGCCCCCCCCCCCACCCCGACCCCCAAGTGAACTCTGGCCAATGGTGCTGGCAGACTCCAACTCATGAATCATCAAACAGAAACTTTACAGTATATGGAATCGACTCTTTGTTTGCATTATTGACAATCACAATAAAGATAAAAGATAAAGATGGATCTATAGTCTATATCCCTGCACAAGTGCAGGCTCACCGAATGTACATCATTTATCCCCCTGCCAGCAGGCCATTTCATTCAAAGTTTATCTCAACTTCCAGTGATGCATACAGTACACAAGCCTGTTAGGCATTTCGTACTAACACTCTTCACAAGATCTTCCTCTACCTATAGCTGAGTTCTCATTCACACCTGAGCCTAGTGAGGAAAGTAGCGTGAAGTACCTTTCCTAAGAGTAAAATGTTGTGAAAAAAAACGACCTGTGCCAGCCGTGGGACTTGAACCAGCGTCGTCGTGATTACAAGCTCACAACACTACGGTTCAGCTACAACGCTACTATGTTTGAAAAACAAAATCTAGCTACAATGTAAAAGTTACGTGCTTTTCAAGACTTTGTATATATTGTAGACCCATTTTACGAATAAATTCTGTGGATCAACATAATTTTCTTTCAATGGAATAATTTGAATGAAAGTGGTGTAAAAATTGAAAGCTTTATAATATGAGATGTTTTCTTTCTCCCAAGAATAACATTAATATGTCCAGTATTTCGTTGTTGTCCTCAGAGTTAAGCCTAGAGTATGATAATACATGAATTGATGCAAGCAAACAAAACCATTTTGTTTCCTTTTTTTTTATATTTCCAATGAAAAATCATGCAATGTTATCAGTAAGAGGAAACAAATTCTTTTATTCAAAGTAATTCACTCGTAGACTCACCACAGCTCTGTGAGAGGAAAAAATCTCCCGGTTGTCATGACGAACAGAAATCCACTTCTCAGAGGTCATAGTGACCCTTGACCAAGTCACTTGTTCATTGGGAATGCCAATGTGGGCCAGCTAACAAGGTTACAAAAACGAGAAGGGACACTATAACAGACACAGTTTGAAACCTTTGGAGAACAAATTGGTTTTTTTGGGTGCTGGAGGGAGGGGGGGGGATCCAGTGTCCTTTGTGATAATTTTTTTTTTTTTAAAACAAAATAAAAGCTCAGAATCTTTTTTCTCTTTAAAATTGCTCCTATTTCTGAGCTTTTATATTCATATTAGCATGGCGCCTTCTGAAGTGATCTTTTTGCTTTTGAGTTTGGGTTTTTCCTTTAAGGATATATATATATCAATCAGTAATTGTCAAAATACAGTTATCCTTGAAAAGTTTGTAACGTTTTGGCTAACATGGAAATGGTAAACTATCTTAGATCTTGACCCAATTTTCAAGATCAATCTCCTCAGTTATGAATAAAACCACTCAAAACCTGTACAGATCATTTTTTCCATTCAATATCTAAAGAGTGATGTGGGGAACTGGAGATATTTTGGAGAGGTTGTGTTTGTAATGAATCTTTTTTAACAACACATATCATGTATATATGCAAAAATTGCATTTTTATTACAAACAAAATATTTTATCAAAAGCTTTACAAGATATCAAAAATCCCTGTTGTCATTCTATTAACATTGACAAAAGATATTATATTATACAAATCGGTCGGTAAATGACAGAGGAGACAGAAAATTAGTGTAAAAATACTACATCTCAAGAAGAACGCAAATAAAAGAAATCTAAAGAAAAAAACACAAAACGAGACACTTTAGATGGGTTGCCCTTCTGGTAGCAGCCTCCTTACTCTTTATCTACAGTCTCTGACATTGTTACTAATGTAAAGAGGATTGTAAATCTAGATTGAGATTGTTGTGTGCGTGTTTACAAACACACCGACCGGCTCCGCATACCCTTCTCCTCTTACGTACTCAGCGCTCTGCCAAATCAGCGTGCGTCTTGTTGAGAGCCAAGTGAATACCAAGTTGCCAGATTTGGCTATTTAGTACCACCTGACATGGGCTTTCAGTACCATCTTCTCAATCAGTGTTAGGGTAATTGATGTAAAAAATTATACTATTTTTACCTACCCTCACATACAAAATATTTTACAACAATTAAATTATACATCATGTGGATATTTCTCTGCCATAAACTTGTAGATAAATGATCGTTCTTCCTGATTATATAGAGAACAGAAAATAAACATTTTGAAAATTTAGAAGAGATTACAATCTCCATCATTCCCTTTGCTTCTCTAGGGTAAAAGACATTTTGACCTTGCATACCTGTACAAGCTCATTTATGGTTATAGGTGGACCTCGTTCGTCTTCATTTGAAGCAACGTGGGATGACACTCTATTGGATCCCTGTGCTTCGTGGGCTGGAGAAGATTGCATGGCTGCTCTATGCTTTCAACTGGCAAAGCAGGCAAAGGCAGAACCATCAAAACGTCTCACATGCTGATAATAAAAAGATCAACAAACATGATTTAAAAAACATTGTTCAGCCCTCAAGGATTATGATAATCTCTTCCTCTGGATAAACCTGACTACAAAAGTCCTTCCGAATGAATTGAAGATCACAATGCAAGTTTAACAAAGGAAAAGAATGCAAATTGAAGACAGTAAGTAATGTGTCATGTTCTATTGGAAACCATTGATTTCCAGCATTTACTTTAAGTTTAGATGGTTTGTAGTTTCTTTTTCCTCATTTTCTTTCAAGGTTTTAAATTGTTCCTGAGGGTATTTAAATTAAAACAAGAACAGGAAGGAATTTCATAGTCAGGACATAAAAGTAGTAACAAAGTAAAATAAAGTTTGATTAACGGCCATTACAGCCCATAGAGCTCCAGATAAGGGATGGTGATAGATTTGTGATCTTTCTCTAAAACTATGGTTAAGCGGTCATAAAATAATGTGGGTCAAATTTTACTAAGCCTACATGAAGTCAGCTAAAAGGAAGACATCTGTCACAATTGTACCGCATCTCTGAGTCCGATGATGATTACACACCACTGACTTTAAGTACAAATTTCCCCAACAATTTTTTCTCACAGGCAAGGGAAGCAATTACAAACTTCACATGGTTTTTGTCTTTCTTTTTTTTTTAGGGGGGGGGGGGGGGGGGGGGGGAATCATTTCGTTATTTTTAACAATTATTTTGTAAGAGCATTATAATATGAGTAACACCATACTAAAATATTCTAAGTTTTCTTTGTTTAGAGAAAAGCGATGATGCAAATTACCTCGGTAGATTACTTTATTGAGTTGAATGCTTACCAACACTCATCATATAAATAACGGAGTGACTATTTTCAACATACGGTGATAATAGTTTGGTAGGCTATTTTCACCGTATGTATCAGCCAATCAGAAGCCGGGAAAGAAACTGTGACTGGAGGGACTTCATTATATCTTTTGAAATATTGGCCAAAAGTGCATTGCAATAGTCAAGATTTGACAAGACAAGAGAATTCACGAGGAGGATGGATACTTCTTTAGACAATAACTGTCGTATTTTATAAAGTCTGTTCAAAATCATATACATTTTTCTGATGATGTTATTTACTTGACTTCTAAAGGAAAGATCTGAATCAATGAACACCCCTAAGTCTTTTACAACGTCATTAAAAGGAATTTTACTATTGCCAAAAGTTAATTGGCATACAATACCATACAATACATACATACACGCATATATCACACACACACACACATACACTCTTCGTTTGCACTTGATAACTGTTAATCCCTCTCTACTCCTCGAATGCTTCTGTTTCCTTTTCATTCTTCCACTATAATTCGTATAAAATATAAGAAGTAAATAATAACAGCATTTTAAAAGTAAAACACATAGAAAGGCAAAATATCACCAACACGTAAAATTTAAGTATTATAAGTTATCTAAGGGTCTAAAACATCTAGGCAACATAATATAATAATGTAATAGTTCGGTGAAAACATCATACCAAAATTCACCTTACCTACGGTGAAAATAGCCTACCCAACTATTATCACCGTACGGTGAAAATAGCCTACCAAACTATTATCACTGTACGGTGAAAATAGCATTGTCCTATAAATACACACAGCTCAATACTTCTCATTCTCAACTGCTTAACAGAATGGTAGACTTCAGTCCTATGCAATGCTAGCTCAGTCTTACAACTGTCCACTGTTTCATGTCTCAGTTTCAAATGCTCATTTTCAATGTTCTCAGTCTCTTGTTGCAGTCTGCTGTCTTATGTGACCTTGTGAACGATGGAGTGAGTGAGTGAGTGAGTGAAAAGTGAGTGAGTGAGTGAGAGAGAGAGAGAGAGAGAGAGAGAGAGAGAGAGAGAGAGAGAGAGAGAGAGAGAGAGAGAGAGAGAAAGAAGAGAGAGAGAGAGAGAGAGAGAGAGAGAGAGAGAGAGAGAGAGAGAAAGAGAAAGAGAGACAGACAGAGAAGAGAGAGAGACAGAGAGAAGAGAGAGAGAGAGAGAGAGAGAGAGAGAGAGAGAGAGAGAAAAGAGAAACAGGCAGAGAAACAGGCAGAGACAAACAGAGAGAGAGACAGACAGACAGACAGACAGACAGAGACAGAGAGACAGAAAGATATAACATTATAACTAGATCTAGATCTAGCTCTACATAGAAGCTAGTTTTCTACTTTTTTTTTCCATTCTTTATGCCCAACAAAAACCAGTCTGGATCTAGATCTAGATCTAATCTAGATCTAGAGTCTAAATAAATCTATTTAGAATTCATAACTTGGATCTCGATATAATCTAGATTAGAGCTAGAATCTAGATCTAGCTCTTTATTCTAGGTCTAGATTTAGATCTAGATCTAACTAAATATCTAGATATAATATAATCGATAAAAATAACATAATTCAAATGAGAAATAAACTTAAATCAATGGGATGTCAGTGTGTACACGGAACCAATGATGATCATGCATCACATTGATCCAACAAAGAAAGTCGGATCGAGATCGAGATACCGAAAAATAACCTACCTTTGGGTTTTGTAAAGAAGCAATCTATGTCATCGTTCATTCACTAATTAGGCCTACAGGTGTGCCAAAGCAATCAAGGTATATCTAGTCGATAGTATCAATCACTGATAAACTACTAAGGTCGTTGAAGGTGTTCCCATGAAAACGTTCAGAAGTCTGGAAAATGCAAGACGTAAACAACACTGTGTAGATGTGTGGGCCAAGTGTGTCTTATTATTACTGCGCGGTGAGGGCCACACGGTGTGTGTTTCGTGATTTATATGCGTCAAGAGGATATGGACAGGTCGTATACCAAAGGTTTACGAACTCAGCTTTTTAAAAGCACGGGTGATATCAGAATACAGAAAAAATCCTCGTAAGACGTATTAAACAAATATGAATGTACATGATTCAAATACTAAATTATTTTTTTTAATTTTTACAAATTGTCTTTTTGGTAGTTTTGACAAGTAAAATAAAATTGGGTTTTTTTTTTTACCGTTTTGTTGCCATGGCTATTTATTCCCTTATTTTTTCTTCCTTCATAATTTTATAGCAAATCAATACATTGTTCATTGTGTCAATTAACTCTTTTTTCTTTTATTCGTTCTATGTTCACTTCACTCAGCTTGATGAGGCGTAAGCGAAGCGATGGGGCGTAAGCTTATTTTGATGTCTCCAGTCACCGGTTAGTATTGACTTGTCGCAAAGACAATAAATAGGCCTGGACCTAGGCGATCTAAGTAACTTTAGATCACCTAGGCTTGGGCCTGGACCTACGTTAGTCTATCTTTTGTTGTTCTTTTGGGGTTTTTTGCTTGTCCTATGGTGCTGTATGCTGGATCCATGGGAGGCTGATGTGAAGACTTTTAAACTGGAAGCCAATGCTTCTCATTCAGGTATAGGATAGTGGTGAAGTGGTCATGGTGGTGAACATTATCTTAACAATGTATTATTATTACTATTTCAGTTGTATCATCTCCATCTCATCATCATCCTTATTATCAATATCATTATTGGTACCGTACCGTAGTAGTAGTAGTAGTAGTAGTAGTAGTAGTAGTAGTAGTAGTAGTAGTAGTAGTAGTAGTAGTAGTAGTAGTAATAATAGTAGGAGTAATAATAATAATAGTAGGAGTATGGGTAGTAGTAGTAGCAGCAGTAGTAGTAGTAGTAGTAGTAGTAGTAGTAGTAGTAGTAGTAGTAGTAGTAGTAGTAGTAGTAGTAGTAGTAGTAGTAGTAGTAGTAGTAGCAGCAGCAGCAGCAGCAGCAGCAAGCAATATCAGTAGTAGTACCGGTAGTAATAGTACTAATGATAAAAGAAATAATACTGCGGTAGGCCAGTAACTTTCTGTCTTTGTAACTGTCTCTGTTCTACCTATTAGGCCTTCATATTCAATTTCGTATTTTCTCTCTATTAGTAACAGTACTAGTAGCAGTAGTAGTAGTAGTAGTAGTAGTAGTAGTAGTAGTAGTAGTAGTAGTAGTAGTAGTAGTAGTAGTAGTAGTAGTAGTAGTAGTAGTAGTAGTAGTAGTAGTAGTAGCATCACTGGTGGTGGTGGTGGTGGTGCAGCATCCCCATTTCAACGGTGTTGTATTTTCCTTTTCTTTTTCTTCTTTCTTCACCTTTCTTCCCCTTTCATTCCCTTCGTACTCTTTCCCATCCCCGCCCCTCGTACGGTACTTTCTTTCTGTTTCTTTATCCCTCTCATACACTTCAGAGAGAGTATTGTGTGTGTGTGTGTGTGAGTGAGAGAGAGAGAGAGTAGTAGAGTAGAAGATAGAGTAGAGTTAGAGAGATGGAGAAGAGAGAGAGATTAAGAGATACACATACACATACACATACACATACGCATACACATGCAATGCATATTAGACACCCGCGTGCGCACACACACACACACACACACACACACACACACATGTACAAACTAAACGGGGCTCGATGACATCTTGAGGTCTTAGATCTAGGTTCAAAACGTTCGAGTACAGGTAAAACAGAATGTGCAAAGAAAAGAAAAATAATGCTTTTTGATCCGAATCTAAACATATTGACTCAATTCACATTCATTCTATTTTTAAACGTCCAGCTAGATCTAGATTTAATGGATAATTACAAGTCAACGAATACATTAACTCTAATGTCAATATCACGGGCACACCCATATTCTTGCACAACAATAAACTATTTAAGTTCCCGCAATTCAGCTCTTAACCGACGCATTCCTTCGTTCTTTCTTTTTAGTTTCTTTAGTTATTTAAACCACGCTGTGCATCAACACAATTTTGTTATATTGGAATTAGCAACAAATAAGACTAAAGAGATAGAAGATGAATAATGAATAGTAAATATTCTGAAAGACGTGAGAGAGAAAAAAAGAGATTTCCTTATGATCAGCTCAGCTGCTGTTACCAGTAAGCGAATCAACGACAGGTATACGGCCTGCAGATATCTGCTTGACCTGCAAACACAATGAGATGAACAACATGCAGCATCAAGGGACGGTACTCAATAATTAAAATAATATAATAACAATAAGGGGAGTTACTCCCCTCCTTCACTCTCCCTCCCTCCCTCCCTCCCTCTCTCTCTCTCTCTCTCTTACTCTCCTCTCTCCAAAATCTCTCTCTCTCTCTCTCTTGCTCTCTCTCTCTCTCTCTCTCTCTCTCTCTCTCTCTCTCTCTCTCTGACGTTGACATGCACAAAGGGGAAATAGGAAGAAAAACACTTTGTTAATGTCCCCGATAGCCACAGAGTGACTCTACGAGAGATCTATTTTATACAAGTATACATTGAAATGCCCTTCAGTATCGAGGAAACAAAAAACCCTACATTTCTGACAACTTTATCAGTAAGAACAAGAAGGCTCAAAACAAACAAGACAATAATAATCAGTAAACACAAAAGAAAAGAAGACACAAAACAACATTGTGTGTGTATGTGGTGTAGTTTGTGAGTGTGTGTGTGTGTGTGTGTGCGTGTGTGTGTGTGTGCGTATATGTGCAGTGTATATGTGGGAGGGTAAAGTAGGAGGAAAAAAAAAGGAAATACTGCCAAGCAATTTCTTATTTCTTCTTCTTTTTTCCAGTATGCTTTGGGTTATATTAGAGGAGAAAATCAAGGGAAAGTAGTCTTGTTTGTTTTCAGTTGTTGTTTTTTGTTGTTGTCTTTTACTTCTATAACGGAAAGAAAGGAGACTTGAGCAAGACAAAAATCAGTCAGTCTTTCAAAATATGATGTATGGGTATAAATCATCGATGTTTCAATACAGGAAAGATTACAATATGTAAATATAAAGAGAACGTGAGGCAAAAGTAAATAGAGAAAAGACAATTTTTGAACTAAACATATTCGGAAATATCAGTGGTTGATTATTTCGAAACTTGAAACTTGATGGCTTTAAAAGGCATGATCAAGCCGGAGCATTAGACAGCATTCGAATCTATTTCACAGTCAGAAGCCAATGATGACATCTGCATTCGAATCTATTTCACAGTCCAGAAGCCAATGATGACATCTGCATTCAATTCTATTTCACAGCCAGAAGCCAATGATGACATCTGCAGAGAGTTCAGTCTCAGAAAAGGCCCTTTGTTCTTTCCGCGATAAGGATGGGGGAAATCGTGACTATTTTGTCTTTGGTTATTATTATAAAGTATATATACATGTACAGGCTTTGCAGATAGGATCACAATTTGCTTCTTCAGAGAGCTACAGTGGATGAATCAGAAGCATGGACACTGGTTCAAGCATCGAGAAAATGATAAGTACCCCGGTAGTATGATGACATTAATAAGAAGCTTTATTTAAAGGCTTCCTGTTGGCAAAACATCCAACAAAGTCGTTCACGTCGTCATCTCATTGGAGCCAAGACACGCAACAAGTAATGGCAGTCTTGTTCTATCTGTCTTACACCCTCCCTGTCTATCTGTCTGTCTGTCCTGTCTGTCTGTCTGTCCATCTGTCTGTCTGTCTGTCTGTCTGTCTGTCTCTGTCTCTGTCTCTGTCTGTCTCTCTCTCTGTCTCTCTCTCTCTCTCTCTCTCTCTCTCTCTCTCTCTCTCTCTCTCTCTCTCTCTCTCTCTCTCTCTCTCTCTCTCTCTCTCTCTCTCTCTCTGTGTCTGCTGTCTGTCTTTCTGTCTGTCTCTCTCTCTCTCTCTCTTGCTCTCTCTCTCTCTCTCTCTCTCTCTCTCTCTCTGTTGTCTCTGTCTCTCTCTCTCTCTGTCTCTGTCTCTGTCTCTGTCTCTCTCTGTCTCTGTCTCTGTCTCTGTCTCTCTCTTACCTCTCTCCTCTCTCTCTCTCTCTGGACTTCCCCGCTCTCTCTCTCTCCTTGTCGTCTCAGTCAGAGTCTAGAACATTGCACAGACAGTCTCCACACCTCTCTCTACTCTCTCTCTCTCTCTCTCTCTCTCGGACAAAGATCTCTCTCTCTGTCTCTCTGTCTCTCTCTCTGTCTCTGTCTGTCTGTCTCTGTCTGTCTGTCTCTGTCTGTCTGTGTCTGTCTGTCTGTAATCTCTCTCTCTCTCTCTCTCTCTCTCTCTCTCTCTCTCTCTCTCTCTAGGAAACTCTCTGCTCTCTAGTCTCTCTCTCTCGTCTTCTCTGTCTCTGTCTGTCTCTTCTGTCTCTCTCTCTCTGTCTCTCTCTCTGTGGACATGTCTCTGTCTCTGTCTGTCTGTCTGTCTCTCTCTTCTGTCTCTCTCTCTCTCTCTCTCTCTGTCTCTCTCTCTCTCTCTCTCTCTCTCTCTCTCTCTCTCTCTCTCTCTCTCTCTCTCTCTCTCTCTCTCTCTCTCTCTCTCTCTCTCTCTCTCTCTCTCTGCCCTCTTCTATCGACCCGACAATGTCTGTCCCCAATTATTGTCTCTCTGTCTGTCTGTCTGTCTCTCTTGAATTGTAATACAATCAATTATTGTCTAGTTGTAAAATTTTTTCTAAGACAGGACATGGGTCTACCTGACCCCTTTTTAAGATCGAGTTTTAATAATCAATCAACCAATTACAAAATCAATCAATCAATATATCTCTCCGTGTACGACCAATGGTAAATATACAAACAAGCTTAACTCTTAACACTGTACATGAGCTTTCTGTCTGCTGATACTGAGCCTATAATACGAAAGAAGAAAAAAATAACACATTAAGAATACAGTTCCTTCTTCTTCTTCTTCTTCTTCTTGGAACCCCGCCGAAAACACTCTCGCCTCACACATATTTACAAAGCAATAAACACAGACACATCAACCGTGAAAATCCCAACTTATTTTTCTCAACGCAACAATGAATATACTCGCTCAACAAGAAATCATCACCAGCAAAAATTCATCAACCCACATACCCGAACCAACATTTACAAACACAGCTTTTTCCCTCGAACCATCTGCGAGTGGAATGCCCTGTCAAATAGAGTCATCAACAGCTTATCTGTTGACCAATTTAAACGTGTGCGTGGACGTGAAAATGTGTGAATATGAACTGTGAAGTGTAACACTATATTCGCATTCATGGGCAAAATGCCTTTTGCGAATTATCAATTCTGATTCTGATTGCTTTCACTGAATCTTCTTATCTTTCTCTTTCCTCAATGTAATCCTTAGACATTTGAAATGTTTCCAGCTTCATTGGATTGGAATTCGAATATATGTAATATGTATAATACCCGTAATTTCATCTTTTTCTCTCGTTCCTATCACTGATCATAACCTCTATTTTTGGCTCTTTTGTCTTTCCAGTTCCTATTTTCTGCCATTCCTCATTGTCATCTAAGCCATTTTCGGCGATTATGATTAAATCATGGGCAAAAAGTACATTGTATCTCCCACAGCATAGGTTCTCTAAACTCTTCAGTGATGGTATCTGTAAAAAATAATTGATTTGACTTACCCCTAAGCCACCGTATTATACATATGGAGGTTCATATTTACCCACAACCGCAACTAAGGTGATCTCGGGGTTTTTGGTAGGATTTTGAGTTTTGCCCGACTGCCCTGTAAACAGTCAAGGGATGTTTAACGTGCACAGAGTATAGTGATTTGCACGGGACCTCCATTTTATCGTCCATCTCCGATGGGACTAGGTGGTGGTCCACCTGCCTGGACTCTCAGGGAGGTAATGATTTTCTAGAAAAAATCGAGAAAAATTTTTTCAACCGTTGGCGTGATGACCTTTGGGTTGAGAGGGTCGACACCTTGCCTCTGGACTACCTGAGTCCCCTGATGGTGTCTGAGTAGTGTCTAGCACCACTAACAAACAGGAATAGTAGGAATAGGCTATGTGCTGATCCTTGGCTCACTCTCATCTCCATCACACCCACCACTAACAAATAGGAATAGGTATGTGCACCACTAACAAACAGGAATAGTAGGAATAGGCTATGTGCTGATCCTTGGCTCACTCTCTCATCTCCATAACATCTAGCACCACCATTAACAAATAGGAATAGGCTATGTGCTGATCCTTGGCTCACTCTCATCTCCATAACATCTAGCACCACCACTAACAAACAGGAATAGGCTATGTGCTGATCCTTAGCTCACTCTCATCTCCATCACACCACCACTAACAAACGGTCTAGTGCACCACTCTCATCTCCATTACACAACCACTAACAAATAGGAATAGGCTATATGCTGATCCTTGGCTCACTCTCATCTCCATCACACCACCACTAACAAACAGGAATCTATGTGCATCCACCATCTAACAAACAAATAGGAATGGGCTATGTGTTGATCCTTAACACACTCTCATCTCCATCACCATTGACAAATCTAGCATCCTTGGCTCACTCTCATCTCCATCACAAATAGGAATAGGCTATGTGCTGATCCTTGGCTCACTCTCATCTCCACATAACAAACAGGAATACATCTATCCTTGCACCACCACCACCACTAACCACCATCTCCATCAAACCACTAACAAACAGGAATAGGCTATGTGCTGATCCTTGGCTCACTCTCATCTCCATTACATCTAGCACCACCACTAACAAATAGGAATAGGCTATGTGCTGATCCTTGGCTCACTCTCATCTCCATCACATATAAACAGTAGTCTGCAGTTAAGTGCACATCGTCCATCACACAAGAAAACTGTGCACTTAGGCGGACCGTGCTCTAACAAACAGGAATAGCGGATTCATTTCATCTATACTTACAGTGATGTGATTTAGGAATAGGCTATGTGCTGATCCTTGGGAATAATGAAATTGAAACAAAATCTTTCTCTTCTGAGTTACATCTAAATTGTTGCAATAGGATGTTGATCCTGGCTCACTCTCATCTCCACACACCACCACTAACAAACAGGAATAAGCTATGCTTTGCCCCCCATCTCCCCAGCACCACCATCTCTAGAACTAGGTGTGCTGATCCTGAGTATGTAAGTGTGTTAATGCGTTTTACATATTGTTCAGGTTTACTCTCACTAACTAGCGTTGTTGATGATGAAGTTTTGAAATTGAAACAAATAAATGAGTTACCACAGAAAATCCCCAAACACCGTGCACTTAGCCAAGTCCTTTCTCAGCAACTAGCGTGAAGTTTGACACTTAAAGCCCCAAACACCGGGGGTTATACTTACGTATATTATATACAAGCATGCCGTAGACAATGATGCTTATGATTACTGTTCTACGACATCCCCATTCTATCAACGATGCACTACTCAATATGGTTACCGGTAGCAGGGTGATATTGTTATCAAGTACCGGTGCAGTAATCAATACATGGGTTAGGCGGGCTTTTCATTACATGCATATCTAAATGACCGGAAATGAAGGAATGAGTATGAGTAACAGTAACATTGTAACAAAAAAACAAAAAGTTTACTGGATCGCAGGCAAAACAATATTTTTCCCAATCAATTCAACACACTGATTTTATCCAAGGGTTTACTCGTTAAAACCCTAAAGCAGGTTATTTGAAATCTACCTGTGGAATATGGCGATTATTGTGTGCATTGGTTCCTGAGTTATATTAAGCGGTCGACGTTAGAGATGTGCAGCTTTATATTTATATATATATATATATATATATATATATATATGTATATATATATATATATATATATATATATATATATATATATATATATATATATACATATATATACATATATATTTATATATGTATACATATATATGTATACATATATATATATAAATATATATATATATATATATATATATATATATATATATATATAAATATAAAGCTGTACATCTCCTAACTATATATATATATATAATATAATACTGTTTCATGCTGACATATACCGTGCACCAAGCAGAATGCTACTGCACATGTATTTCTACAACCACTGGTGTGGTACTTTCACATTATGTTTTCCAACCACCATTACATGTATCATCCTTTCTAGATCATTTCTTTTCCTTAGATTTAATTTAGATTAGATATCTGTATACTACTAGCCCTTTTGAGTCTCGATCAAATGTTTTTTTCCCCAAGCCTACTATTATGTGTACAAGGGAATATTTGACATATATACAAATTACTTCTCTTGCAATTGCTTCACTAAAAACATGACATTTGTCACCCCTTTCCTACACTGAAGCCGAATAGCATTTCTACTACTAATGACCATGATGATGGTGATACTAATAATAATAATAATAATAATAATAATAACAACACAACAACAATAATAGTACTAACGACACTAACAACAATAATAAAAAAAATTGATAATACAGACAAACAACAGAGTTATAAACACACACACACAGTCACAACACAATCATAAAAACATTTTAAGTTATTATCAAAGGAACACCAAGACAATCATTGTGATAACTTCATCAATTACAAATAAAGTTTAGTATTTAGTTTATGTAGCATAGATCTATCATGCATGTCTTTTGAAGAAGTCATTATATATATAAGAAGCAAAGACGAAATCGAACACGGTGTGAATAAGTGACTCACATTTTTACAACCAACACACCATAACTCACCATGTCACAGTCGTAGCACTAAGCAATCCAAACAATTTAAAACATTCTAGTAGAAGTAGTAGTGATAAACAACAATAAGTGACAACTCCACCAATAAAGACGGAACAAACACATGTGACGTTTTGATCGGGTTCAATTCAACCCTTCATCAGACAATAAACGAGGAATATATTTTGTTCTGTCTTTTTGGTGGAGTTGTCACTAATTCTTGTTTATCACTTTTGACTTCATTCCACTGTAGCTCATTTGTGTTAGTAGAAGTAGTAGAAATAGTAGTAGTGTAGCAGATTTTCAAAAATTTTAGGAAGATCGATGTCATCTTCCTTCTCCATTTCAAAAAAAAATCTTCCATTTCGTACTTAATTCTTGAACACCTGAAACGATATTGCTGAGCTTTACACTTCTTTTAAAATGAAAATTAAGGTGTGAAGGCCAGAGTCAACAATTAATGTCTTGACAACCGAAAGTGTGAAAGCCAGACTCAGTGATGTTGATTTTTTTTTTCTTTAGAATTTCTTGGAGGAAATACATGTGGGAATTTCCATCAGATTTTTAAAAATTTCCTGCAGTTTTCATTGAATACACAGATCATTTACAACGTTCACGCTGATGTGTAAAAAACATATGTGAATATCACATATAAAAAAGAGGACAATATTTCTTTTTATCATACAGATTTTTAAACAACAGACCATGATATTATTGATGTAAATCTTTAGTGTGAAAGTAAAATGCAATGCACTATTAAATTGGCATGTGATACAGTACATGTATTTACCTGTAATACTCATTCATCTACTAAAGACAGTCATCCAACAAACTATAATTAGAATTGATAAAAATAATAAATTGGGTTTTTGTTCTCTCATTTCTTTTAGATTTTAGTTTTTGTTTTCACTTCTTCTTCATGTTTCATCTTTTTGTTTACATTTCTACTATTTGTAATAAATAAAAAACATGAACTAAAGAGATATACCATGTCTTATACATGAATAAAAGCTATAAAGGCAGAGCTGACAGTGTGATTTAGAGACATAACAGGGCTCTTAAAAAAAGGGCTAAGGTGTGAGCTTAGAACTTAAAGTTAAAGCATAAACTAAGGAGACATCTTTGAACGTTGGGTAAACATTACAAGTGAAGATGGGGCAGGAAACGGGTGGACTGACATTCAATCCGCTGGATGTATGAGTATGAAGAAAAATTCCATTTTGACAAATTAATTATCACCATTACTTCAGTCAGTCTGCAAAGTTCAGTTTCTTTAGGCAGTGTAATTTCATGCCATTATACTTTGTGGTCAACAAATGAATTGTATTATTGCTTGGTTTATATACAATATAATAATAATAATAATAATAATAATAATAATAATAATAATAATAATAATAATAAATAATAATAACATAATGATGTTACACAAATACGTGAATACATGTAGCTTATTCACAGCTGAAGAAAAAATACTAATGCTCATCAAACTGAATTGCAATAAATTAAAAAGAAGTTAATTAAAACTGCAATTAAATGGAAACTCCATGTAATTAGTAAGAATAATGTGAAATAATTTAGACCAAAAAATAATAATAATAATAAATATATATATATATATATATTTAATCAGTTATAACAATATTTAGAGCTGTTGTTTTCAATTCAATACTGAAAACAAACACAAAATTACAAACTGTACAGATATACATGTATGTCTTTTCCACACCATTATATGCATACAAAACGTGATCTTTAGATGCACAATGTCACAAATGTTTAGAAGCATTTGAAATGTGGATATATAAGAATATTGAAAATCCCCATAACAGCAAAAGTAACCAATGTTGAAGTTCCAGTGAAAATTGGGAAAGAAAGAAAACTTATAGAAGACATCAAGAAATGGCAAATGAAATTTTTTGGGCCACGTGGAGACAAAATGGACTAGAAAAAATAGCAACATCATAATTTACAGAGGGGAAAACAGCTTGTGGCATACAATGCACCACATACGTAACAGCATTAAGACAAACTGCGCCGATATCACCACGAAATCGGATTTTACAAAAGCGCCCGATATCACCACGAAATCGGATTTTACAAAAAGCGCCCGATATCACCACGAAATCGGATTTTACAAAAAGCGCCCGATATTACCACGAAATCAGGTTTTACAAAAAGCAATGGAAGACAGAACGGCATGGAAAGGGGATGGTCGGCAAAATGCTTAATAGCACAAGCCACAAAATGATGATGATGATGATAACAATATATAGATATATGTATTTACTATAGATCTAAGGAGACACTAATACAAGTCTACACGCAATACTTTCAGAATTGAAAAAAATAAATCTCATTTATTAATAAAAAGGGGATGGGGTGGGGGGGACGGGGAGGAATGATATCTTAGATTAAAATAATGAGGCTATGTCGAAAAGATCAAATAAAGGAATGATGGGATAAATACAAGACACATACAATGAAATAAACAAATATAAAAAAATCCTGAACATCAAGCAGACCCGACCTTGTGACCTCCACATCGGCACCGACCACCACCTCAACATAAAGTATAAAGAGAAAGCATGTTACAAACCTGGTAATTACTACACTCCTTAATATTCTAAAAGCTACAACAGGAAGAAAAAAGAGAGGGAAACAACTTTGTTTTCATTGAAATCTACCTTTCTTTAGATACCCAAAGTGACCTTTCAAGGCTGCCCTGTTCTGACATTTTATATTTCCTTCTGTGAAGGTTAAATGTATTTGCTTTAGTGCCACGAGGTCTACCTTTGGTCTTTTACCTTGGGTTTTACTTTTTAGCGCTTGTATTTTCATATCTTCGTTTTCATGCTATCTGCTTTGATTTAATCTCTTATTGTTGTGTTTCTGATTTTGTCTCTTTTAGTTTTCCCTAATATTCTTCTGGGATATTTCATTTCACTTGCTTGTACTCTACTGTATTCCATACTGTCTAAGGTCCAATTTTCACTGCCATAAATGAGAGTAGGACACAATACACTGTGCTGTATACTGATGGTTATATATTGCACTTGCCTTTTGGATTCTCTGGCTGATTTCTTTTCTAAGTTTTCCTCTGAGATAATCATTACTCCTAGGTAATAGCATTGTTTTTTTTTGTTCTATTTGCATTTAATTTCAAACCTCTTTTTATTAAGTTTATTATTCAGCATGTTGATATTAATATTATATTAAAGGTCCCTTTCTGATTTTCAAAATAGAGCTAAGTCATCGGCAAATGAAAGCATTGATAAATTTACTGGTTTGAACTTTCACATACCTACATTCATTTTCTTCATCTTTTGATGCCTTTGCAACTGAATCCATAAATGTGATAAACAAAATGAGGAATCAGAACACAGCCCTGTCTAACTCGATATCTACTTCAAATCAGAATACAGCCCTGTTTAACTCCGATATCTAAATCAAATCAGAATACAGCCCTGTCTAACTCCGATATCTACAAATCAGAATACAGCCCTGTCTAAATCTACATCAAATCAGAATACAGCCCTGTCTAACTCTGATATCTACTTCAAATCAGAATACAGCCCTGTCTAACTCTGTCTAACTCAGATATCTACATATCTACATCAAATCAGAATACAGCCCTGTCTAACTCTGATATCTACTTCAAATCAGAATACAGCCCTGTCTAACTCCGATATCTACATCAAATCAGAATACGGTCCTGTCGAACTACGATATTTACTTCAAATTATTCAGATAAGCCTCCAGCTACTCAACTGCACGTGTTGGTTTATCGTAAAAACTTTTAATAGCTTTTTTATCAAATTTCGTTTTACATTAAATGTTCTTTCAAGGAATCCCATAGTCCATCTCTCGTCACGGTGTCAAATACCTTTTCTAAGTTAATAAAATAAAGGTGTACGCCAATACTTCTTTCAATGAAATCTACAACGTCCACCATTGGGGCAATCTCAAAGAGGAAACAGCAAGATGAAAGATAAGTGAAAGAAGGAATGGAAAGAAATAAGACGTAACAGAAGAACACCGCCAACTGCCCACAGAAAGCAGTCAGATGAAAGACAAATGAAAAAGTGAAAGGAAGGAACAAGAACCTGCCAACAGGGTCCGCCAAACATCCATGGGTCAAGCAAAGAAGATGGAGAAGCAGGAGAAGAAGGAGAACAAGAATAAGAAGAAGAAAAAGAAGGGAGGAGGAGGAAAGGAGGAGACGAAGAACAACAACAACAAGAAAACGACAAGAACAAGAACAAAACACAGGAATAAGAATAAGAAGAAGAGAACTCATAGAGAATTGGAAATAAGTCTTCTAGGATTGCAACCTACATCAAGTTTATGCATTTAGAAATTTTCTTCTTCATAACTATTGCACTTGTATTAATTTCAAATTTATTTGAGCAAATTATGTTAAAGTGGTGCACATTATTTTCTAAGTTTTTTTTATGTCATAACTTATTTATTAATTGTTATAATCATGAAATATAGAGATTTAAACATTTACTGGTGCAAACTAAGGTCTGTAACCATAAAATTAACATGAATATAAACATTTATTGGTGCAAACTTAAACCAGCAAAACCTACGCCACAGTCAATAGCATTTAATATCATCTCAATCTATAATAATATCTTATCTTTAAAAAATTCATCCACACTATCCAATAATATCACAGGTGTAGAAAAAATGTATAAATTGCACGGTTAGTTTAGAAATCATAAGGTGGAAGCGTTTAATGTTCTTTAAGTGTCGTTTTTTAATTGATCACTGAAAAGATACCTGAGTGATGAAATCAACATTGCACCAACTGTGCTGGTACTTTACTTACTGCCTTTTACGCCAGTTGACATGTACTGGCCAGTGACAAATCTTTTCCACTCCTGCTGCCTATTTTGGGCATTCTTCTGGATGATATTTAAAGTCTGTTTCTAGGTCTTCTTAATATCTCCTATGGTTCAGCACCAGGTGATTTTTGGCTGTCCTCCGTTCTTCTGCCTCTGCCTGCTGGCATCTAATGCCGGGCCTTTCTTTTGTGCTCTCCCTTTTCTGTTCTGTATGCCGGTGTGTGTATGTGCCCTATCCACCCTAATTTTTACATCGCCTAACATTTTATAGTTTGCACATTAAGCGACCATCTTGCTCTGTACATTCATCTTCCTCCTTGCTATGGCAAGCCAGTTTGTTTACAGTTTTCTGACTTCCTGCCAGCTGATCTTCACAAAAGAATGTGGATCGGTCTGCATTTTTGCGCTACTTACCTCAGTTGGTCACGTGAAGCTACCCTGACCTTTAATCTTGTATTCTATTCTAAATTTAGAACAATAGCATCATTTATGTAACAGAGATAACAACAAAAAAGTGGTGTGTCAACTTGAACAACGTGGGCCTGTATTGGCAGGTGTCGGTTTCTGTGGCTTTGAACTTTCAGCCACAGTTTTTGCTGCGTCGCATTTTGTCGGTTTAAACGCTGGGGTTATGGAGTTCTTTTGGGGTTTTTATTTGGCCAAAATATTCTTCTTAAGTTTCGATAGTGGAAAACAAATAGTTTACTTAGATCTTTGTCTGTCATTCTCAAGCATTCTGTGCCTCACACACAGTAGATTGGCAACGACTTTGGTTTAATTTTAGGGTGGGTCTTACAGCTTTATGTTAGAGATTTCCAGATAATATTATTTGAAAGGTATTTCTGGCTTTGTTATGTAAATTTTAGATATATATGTTTGCTCCTGTTACATTGGTAGCAACGCATCCTAAGTAGGTGATTTCATTTGTTGTTGGAAGATCTTTTAAGCAAGATAAATATATATATTGATGTAGGGTTTGAATTTCTTTAGGCCTATCTTTAGACCTATCTGCTCAGTGAAATGACTGAGGCGAGAAGTTGTCTTCTGTATATATGTACTTATTACACTGCAGTGAGAGCATTAATCTACATTTCTGATCATAGGCCCATTTTCTCTACAAAATCATTCAACAACTGTAAGATTATAGACCTGAATACACACCTCAAAATGAAATATAAACAAGCAGTACGTAACTATGGCAAAGATGGGCAAAATTTTGGACATTGCAATTAATTTCAGGAAAAAAATTAATATTCTGGAAATAGCCGTCTGTAAAAAAATCAGTAAAGTGTAGCCTCTCTCATCATACTTTTTGTTCTGAATAGATAAATGTAAATATTTCAGTCATTTTCATGGACATTTGAATTAAATCGAAAAGGAACACCAACACTTGCATTATATCATAGACATAATCTTGAAAAGAAGAAAAATCAGTCTAAAGCCGATTTAAAAACTTGAAATACAGGAATGTTAGAGAGATTTGGTTCCAATAAAAGTTCAGAACCAAATAATATATTATTCTTAAGCAAACTTTTTTTTTATAGATGCTAATGAAATTGTCAATACATATATCTCGTCAAAATAATGAGGCCCAGCATAAAAGTATTTTTAAAATCTACAAGTAGAGTAAATTCATTTACAAACAAAAGCTAAGTAATTCGAAAATTAAACAAAAAGACAATAATCATAAATCACAGATTTAAATATTTGGGGGAGAAAAATAAATATATGCAAAGTTTCTATGTCCATCTCTACTATATGTCAAAGAATGAGGACTAATTACAAAATAATGTGTAGAGAGTCATTATCAATGTAAAACCACTGAGATCAATAATCAATATATTTAAGGCTCATTGCATTAATTACAAACAGTTACCATGTTAAACAACAATATTTTTGTCTCTCATTCATATTCAATACAGATTCCAAAAGATATTGCTAGTAAAATGAGGGAAGTAGTGTAGAATCGCAGAAACCAACTGTACATGTGTGAGAAAAGGAAGTAGCCATAAAACTTAAGGAATTTAACATGAGTATAAAAACCAAGATAAAATATTAGCAAACCCTTGAAAGAGTCTAAGGAGAGAGTGATTCTTAAATTTTCTTCTTTATTTACAACATTATAATAAATCATAAAGTCAAGCCAAATAAAAGACAAATCATATCTAGAATGGTGTAACATCAACACAACCATAACATCAGTACAGCTAGTCAGTACTGATGTGTCTGTTAAAAGTCCTCTTTATTTCATTTCAATAAAAGCTCTCATTTCAATAAAAAAAAAAAATGTTGTTTGTTCCATACAATAATAACTAACAAGAATCTGTTGTGATAGAATGTTGCCTTATAGTGGGTGGTTGTTTTGATGTTAAATGTAGCTACATTGATGTTACAGTGGTCGTGTTGATGCTATACGGAAAATTTGGGACATCCCTTGGCATCAACCGATCGAAATGCACAGTTTACACAAATGGGTTTATATTTATTCCAAGATGGACTATTTTTAGATATCTTCCAACGTGACATCCCGATTTATGACACAAATAGGTTCCTTTATTTACATGATCTCTACTTCTGGTCCTTAGGTAGCCGTACTGGCGTTACACCACACTACACCCAGCCTTATCTAAGAGGAACAACAAGTGTACAAATCACATTCGTCCCTCTATACCATCATGTGTATAAAAGCTGGTTTACTTGAATCTCTGAATAAGACATGTAACAAAAATACATTCCAATGCTGACTTTATCAACAAAATATTGATCTTGTAATACAAGATGTAACAACTGCAAGGCTAACAGAGAATTTACATTCACTCCCTATATAGGAATGTAAAAAAAATGCAAGTTCCACTGCTAACTTAATTAATTGCATTCATCTTGAAATGAAAGATTTAACAACTGCAAACTTCAAAGATGGCTAATTTACAAAGTAATATTTTACATTCACATCTACATTTAGGATATGAAACAAATGAAAAATAGAGGAGGATCAATAACAACTGCAAAGTTAACATATATATATATATATGGTTTACATTGATCCAAGTAAAAGAGAGGTAAAGAAAAGTGGTTAGCAACGTTTAAGCAGTCCTTCGGATCAGCATAATGCATAGCAAGGTTGTACAAAGCAGATAGATTTGAGAGTGTTGGGATACATATGTATAGTATACGGATCATCAGGTCACAATATCAAAACTTAGTCAAAAACTGCCCTTGGGACATTCACCCCATAAAGAATGCTGAGTAATAGCTAGATGGAAGATTGAAGGACAAATTAATAGATAAATAGACGGATATAGATAGACAGACAGACTGGTAGATAGATAGAAACAAAAAGATAGATAAGTGTAGATAGACCGCTAGATAGACAGATTGATGTATAGAAACACACATACATACAATTATATACTTATACACATTACATACATACATCTATACATGCATACATACATATAATATACATTCATACATACATGTACATACATACATCTATACTAAAAAATGCATTCATACATATAATATACATTCATACATATATGTACATAC
The DNA here is from genome assembly GCA_037039925.1 of Doris montereyensis. Lineage (NCBI taxonomy): Eukaryota > Metazoa > Mollusca > Gastropoda > Nudibranchia > Dorididae > Doris > Doris montereyensis. Next base: position 26,427 of record JAXRKP010001570.1, on the reverse strand, counting down.
ATACATAAATGCATCCTATAGATACTCAGCTAGAAAGAAAAAGATACTCCTTTTCATATGGAATCAAATTCACAGTAACTAGCAACACATTATTTGCTTACTAAAACAAGGCATTAAACAATTTTTAAGGTAGGGAAAAAAACCCAAAAACGACTACTTGCAATTATGTGATTAAAATTAACACAGTAAACTTTGTTTAAATGTGGTGAAGTTGGGAATATTTGTATAGTTGTATATATAAAAATATTGTCCCTGCTGGTCACCTTCCATGTATAGAGCAATCTCAAATATCTAAAAAATAACTTTCTCAATCATATCTATAAGACATCATTCAAATTCTTTCCTATATTTTGATGATGAAGATGATAAGGCAGCGTTCATCCTCTGCAAATGCCTTCCAGTCCAGTGGGATCTCTTCCCTGTTTGTTTTCCTTTGCCACATTTGCGCCAATGTACCTTTTTTTTTTTTTATGCTATCTTGTCATATCATATTAATTTTGTCTAAAAATAAGGACAGGTACTGCAGTTTATTTCCCAGCTTATGACAATAAGATTGTAAATCTTTTTTTATATAGGTCTTAGTCTTACTTATGAGTTGTCAAATGCTCCTTGTGCGGCTAACAACCGGTGGTGATAGAATATATAATATATATATATATATATACACATATGGAAAAAAACAACAAAGGATATATCACAGATAATCTCAGCAACATTTTCACTCATAACGAATTTACAGGCAAATTGGAGACCAGCAGCTATTTTTTTTAAAAAAAAAAATTGTTTTAAAATGTTTGTGATGAGCTTGTTGACTTCATGAGACAATTTTAAAATATTCAATGTTTACAAACAGTGAGTCTGATCAAAGGGCAAAAAGTGAAATGAAAACAGTAAATGTATTCTTTATGATAGGCCCTATAAAGACCAAAATAAAAAAATAAAAAAGCAGTATCAAAACTTAATTAAGAACTTCAAGCCCATGACACAGATGGATCTATTGTCAGAATCAAAAGAGGAACAGGCTCACAAAACTTCCATCAATTATCCTTTTGGCACATTATTTCATTTAACTAAATGTACCTCTGAGATCCTACTGTGCCTGGTAAGTGCATAAAACTAGCACATCAACATCTTTCTCTGTGTTAAAGGCCATTTCTATTCCTTTACACCCGAGCCAAAAAGAATTTTTTTTTACCTGAACATATTAGTATTACTCTTAAGGATACAAAGAAAATGTAAATGACCTGAATGGTATTATTTCAAACCAATTTTCCTCCTGCTCTGCACCATACAATCTCAAATATATGTACAATAAAATGGAGACAGAGCAAAACAAAATGAAAAACAATAACTGAAAGAAGATACAACCTAAAATGCATGTGAATCAATCAAATAAAATTGTTATTTTATAAATGCTTTTTTGGCAAGTTTGTCCATAGTAGTACTTGCATTTTTTCTTGCCTTCATGCGGTCGAAGTGAACCCTTCTTCTTGGAAGGTCGTTTTTCTATGCATCTTATAAATGCATCCTCATCAGCAGCACCTTCCCATGGGCCCACAGTAATTTGGGCATTTTCAACGATACAGCCATGTTTTGGGTTAAAGGTAACAGTTTTGGGCTTGAATTCCTTACGGAATGCATGAACAGAGACATCGCCTACTCGAGTAACCACAGCCCTAGCCATCGCAATCCTGATAATCTCTTCCTTGACCTCTTCATAATCTGGGAATTGAGTTCTTTGGAGATTCTTTCACAGCGATCGACGCAATCTCTGGTTTAAGCTGCAGTCTTTCAACAAGCTCATGAAGACCATAATAGTTTGCATCCCTGAACACTAAGAAGGTGAGGTCTTTTGGTGGCAAGGTTCCATATCGCAGGTATTCTAAAATGTGTCCAAAAATAATGCCATTGCTGTCCAAGAAATAATTGCCATCTCTGTCCTTATCGACCTGATGGCGTCCACTAAACATGGCTGCCAGCATTGAATCAGAATATTTCAACAACGTGGATAGACGGGTCATGTAGAGTTGTCCCCCTACGTTCAGTGGAATGATTGGAGGAAGGCAAGAGCTGAATGACTGCCTTTCTCTAGTCGACTGTGAAATTGTAAAAATAAACATTTAGATTTTGATGAATGCAGAGAAAAAAAAATGTAAATATTACTGCAAAATGTAACTTGGTAATTCTTCAACATTCAACATTTTTATTTTCTTTTGTCTCAAATATCTATTTCTTTTCAGAAAGGTTTCAAGATGTGATTTTGTCAATAATCCAAATCCTTCATGAGGAAAAAAGCACGGCTAACCTTGTATAGTCAGCAAAGAGCATTACATTATTTACTGCAGTCTTTATCGTTTTTATCGCGAAATTATTCAGCAGACTAAGGAATGCATATTTATATGAATTTGCACAAGGTTAAAGAAGAACATAATGTCGATTTTGAACTAGTCTGTCATTGTCATATTACCTATGTTTTCAGCAAGCAACATATATTTATTAGCTTTTGTAATGTCTTAAATTATCTTTGAATTCAAATGAACATCTCTCCCAACTGGTTTCAGAAGTCTGTTGATAATACTCCCTATCTAAATTCAAATTGACATCCTCCCAACTGGTTTCAGAAGTCTGTTGATAATACTCCCTTTCTAAATTCAAATCGACATCCCTCCCAACTGGTTTCAGAAGTCTGTTGATAATACTCCCTATATCTAAATTCAAATCGACACTCCTTTCAATTGGTTTCAGAAGTCTGTTGATAATACTCCCTATATATATCTAAATTCAAATCGATACTCCTTTCAATTGATTTCACCATTCTGTTCTCTTATTTTTTTATGAAGCATTATAAGCTCTAGTCATTTCAATGATGGGATGTCTTTCAACTTATCTTTTCACTTTTCCTACTGCATTTTTTTCATGATTTCATTCTTTAAATTTACTGAGATCACTATGGAATTTTAATTTTCAATATCTAACAAGCCAATGATATAGTAGGCAGGTGTTGAATATTATATCATTACGGCTTTAAATAGGCCACCCATAGAAACCTTTGCTGACACAGTGAGCTCTAGCTTAGAGGACAGTCCACCTCAAGAGGCAGCTTTTTCGGTAACAGATTTTTTCCACTTTGATTATCAAATCTAAGAGGCTGCTTCAAAGACCTTCAGTCCAGCTCAGAAGCTGCTTTTCTTTCACCGAAAGGCCAAATCACCTAATAAACTCAATGCAATAGAATTAAAATTCAAAGTTATAAGGACATCTTTTTTTTTTTAAATTACGCTCTTTTTTTTGCAAAATAATACTAATACCATACTAAATAATTTCAAGTTACTTTTTTCTTCTTAGAGACGATGTGTTTCCTTTATTACACTGTATCTATGCAATACTATGCAAATTGGATTACCTTAGACGGAGTTGCACGCTTTACAAAAATGCTACACACATGTGTGGCGGTCCAAGAAAACCCTTTCAAACCTCCCATCTCAACATTTTGAGTAATTGACAGCATATCATTCCCAGTGCAAATCTGAATATACTGCACTTTATTTCATCCAATTATCTTTAAAAGGGCCTGATATGTGCTCTCTTCAAGAATACAGAGGGTAAAGACAGAGAAAAATGTCTTTGAACTTAAATTAAAAGAACAGTTTTCTAAATTTCTTGCATGTTAGTGTAGGGATGTTGATTGACAAGATCTAGAGTCTAATATTTAGATTTGGAATCTAGGTCAAATGTGCTTTATTTCATCATAAATTATTATGGGCACAGCCTAGATTATCTTCAATACAGTCGGCCGACAATTGGAACGTCACTTATGTTGAATAGCCACTTAATTGGAATTTCTAAGGGACAGCATTCTTTCTATGAAAATTATACCATTTAAGTGGAACGCTCATTTGGAACGGAAAAACTGGTCATTGTCTCAAATCAAAACACAAATTGAAAGTGAAGGTCATTGTAACGTAAAATCCAAACACTTATCAGCTGTTACATTTAAATGTAGACTAGTGTGTGATCATTAAAAATACAGTACTATGTTCACACTTGATATGTTTGACTGGCACGTATGTTGCAGCCATGTGAATAAGACATGTAAATCTGCTAAAACGTTCTCTATTTCTTGAGATATTTATGCATATTTTCTTTCATTCATAAGAGAAATGAATGACCTGCACATCGATACCAAACACGTAATGTTGTCGTCGTAAATTTGTCACATAATCATTGACCAAAATATAATGTTGGGGCCTCAAATTGTTCTGCCCAGAGGTCGACATGTAAACTCAGTGGGTAGATCAGTTCATTCATCATTGATAAAAAGCACTTATATAAGCATCGATCATTAACAAAAATAGGTTGAAATGAAAGATAGCAGAGCAAAGTATTCAAATATTATCAATAACTAAATGTTTAAAAATTCAAAATTTGCCTTTAGACTGAGCTCAGGAGTGCCTATATAACCGGGTTTTCCTGACCATCTCATATATTTAACCAAATGAAAATTCCTCACATCCGGAAATATCTTGAAAAGCCATTACCCGCAGAATGGTTAGAGTCAGTCCGATGTCACACTGTCCGATGTCTCAGTCACAATTTTATCAAATATAATATATCCAGTTTTGATGTCTCATTCTCATGTTGCACAATCTGCTGTCTCAGTCTAACGCCGTATCACGTTGACCTGAATGTGTCAATTGACACAGCCAAAACCATAACTACGCCCAACAAAATTTTAAAAAAGTAAAAAAAATAGTCTTTAATATCAAAAAGTGTTTTCTTACCGTTGGTCTCACGGGAAGGCTTGGTATATTATCCAGGCCCACGTTAGCAGCAATCATGGAGCTGGTAGGGTCTCACATAACCTCCTCACGGAGTCTGATTCTTTCACTCAAATCCTTCCATCATTTGACAGAGAACTCTCATATTACGTTGCTCTGGATAAGTAACATTGTGAGGCCAAATATGTTTCAACCTAATTTGAAGCATTGTGAACTCAGTTTATTTTGTTAAGATTGTTATTTTCCCATTTTCTCGGCCGCATTAGTATCGATCCTAGTTTCACTTTGTCTCCACATCCTATATTATGTTTGTTCCTGAGATCTGTCCTAAGATCTCACCCCGTTTTCTAAAAATGAACCATGAGATAACGTTATCTTTATTATGCCCCTGGGCTGTTCCACACACTAATTTTTTGCATATTAAATGACTTCATTCATGGTTACTACTTACATTGCTTTCCGTATGCGTATGCTTATTACTGAACTAGCTAAAAAGTCGTTAAATGATATACATAACTACGGAAATACCTCATCATACATAAAATATAGTTCCAGAAGTTATATAAAAAAAGTAAAAAAATAGTCTTTAATATCAAAAAGTAAGTTTTTATATATATGCTTGGGGTCTCACGGGAGAAGGCTTGGTAGAAATCTACAAAGGTCATGACATTATCAGCCTACAGCAAATCATATATGCCCTATTGTTAAACAGCTCCAACGAATTGATTTTAGAACATCTTCTTCAATTGTAAAGCTGGCTGAATTCAACTAGGAGTGTTTGAAGATGAGTCATCTCTCAGAGGAAGAAAAGTAAATGGCACCAGGACAATTTCTCCAGACGGAGTCTGATTCTTCATCACTTTCATTTAAATTACTTTACATTCCAAACTATTTACATATTGATTTTACTGAATTTAATAAACATAGACAATGGACTAAGACAAGAAAACGTAGGTAGGTTACGACTTTTATTTTCATTCCAAAGTGGATAGAACATTGTGAGGCAAGACCAAACACGAGATGTTTCAAACCTAAATTAGAGCAGACATCTCCACGGAGCGTATTCATTTGAACTGGGTAGTCGCACTATTTTGACGTGAGCTGGGGATTAGATGTCGCAGGTTGTTCTCGGTTTGGGTTTTCCCATTTTTGTTGACCCATGTAACGGCCCTCGCATTAGTTTCGTGGAATCTACATGATCCTGAGATGCGTTCTGTGCGACCACCTTTAGAAGAATACAGTGCGTGAGTCTCTGAGATTTTTCACAGTATCATCCTACTTGGCCGTCGATTGGAGGTAAATAGTCTATCCTGGTTTAAATTTCCTGACCTTTCCGGAATGGGCGATCTTGTACCAAGGTGATCTAGATCTAGATTCTATCTGCCTGTTTCTATGTTCGTTTTCTCGGTTTTTCCCAAAATCACCTTCAGAGCATTTTGAGATAACGTTATCATTCCGTTTGCTTGAGGATGAAACAGAGAAATTGTGCTTTGGTGCATACAGTCAGATACTCCCGGGACACACAGCACAACAATTAATTTTGCAACACTCATATGGTTAAGAATGATTTCATTCAATGGTTACTACTTACATTAAATTCTCGAGGGGCGTATGTTTCGTATGCGTAGTGCAAAGTGAGTTACACCAACAAATCAAATCTAACCCCTGGATGCGAAAGGTTGGTGAACTGAAATATTTGGCGTCTAAATCTGGGGGATGGGCGATCTCCGAGTAAACATAAAACATACAATTTTGGTTTTTGCATGCATATGATCGCTGTTTTGTAGGCGTATACACAACTTGAATAGCTGGATATAAAGGAGACTGTTAGTGGCATGATAGTGATAGCCAGAATGGACCTTCTTTTTCCCCGAGATATGTCGCATGTCGGTGGTTAATTCTGAAATAGCAGAAAGTTGTCTTTGCTGGCGTGCTGACTGTAATTCTGTTGCCTTTGACATGGCGTGGACTAAGAGGTTTATGGTCGGTGTAGATGGTAAACTGTCTGCCTTCTAGCATGTAATGGAAATGACGTGCTGCCAAATGTACGCCGAGTATCTCGGTCATATATAAGAGAGCTGAGAAAAGAGAGAGACGGCGCCGAGAGATGCATCGCATGTCAGAGAAAAGTGGACGATCTGTGTCTGGGTGTACCAGCATGGTTGCGTCTGCCAAAGCCTGTTTACCAGCAAAAAAGGGATGAGTTCATTTCGGGAGACCAATTGAGAGTCTGACGTGGCTTGGATGCCCTTAGAGAATGATAGAGGGGCCGGGAGGATTGGAAGCGATGTTAGGGTGAAACGGTTGGAAATTTATCATACCTAAGAACTCTGAAGTGCTTTAACAGTTCTTGGTTGAGGAAACTCTTTATCACCAAAGGTCAACCTGACACCTTATATTCGAGTGATGTCACTCCGAAGAGGCATTTCTCGAGTTTGGATTACCAGCCCATGATGTCTAAGTCGCTGGAAGACTGCGTGAAGGTCGTCGATGTGAGAGTAAGCAGAATCCCTGGCAACCAAGATATCGTCCAAGTAAACGAATGCACAATTTAAGTCCTAGCACGGTGTCCATAAGGCCGCTTGTGCTCATTTTCAAACCAAACGGCATTCGAAGAAATTCCCATAAACCAAATGATTTTTTGAACTTCCGGAGCCATTTTGATGGTATCCTCGAATCAATCTTGGAAAATATTGCTTCCCATCCTGGATATGGGGGATGTGCTCAGATGATTCAACTATTCAGGGCATTGTGTTTGAAGATGAGTCATCTTATTTTCCAGAGGAAGAAAAGTTTATCAAATGCTCGCGCAACAGGACAACGCCGTTTTGACCTCCCAGACTAGGCGTTGATTTGATTATTTTTGGGTTCTATGATCGGATCCATAATCTGTTGCCTCCATTAAAAATGTGTGAAAATTCCGCCTCGATTAATCAAATTGTGTTGACGGAGAAAATCTGCTCCTAACAATGGACGCTTGACATTGGCCGATATCATGATTTGAAATTTGCCGAAACACAACTCGGGCACCATATTTCCGTTGGCTGCTTTAAACTCTTTCTCCGCCACTGATGCAGGTATCTTGGGCGCCTGTGTCTACACTCTTTTGATATATAACGATTTTCACTTGATTCTGATTTAATAAACATTTATGTCTTGTATCGGTATGTGAAGTTCAAATAACAGCGCCTGGCAAGTTTTTATAAGAAATATATTAAGGACTTACACATATTTAGAAAAGGTTATTTTTTGACATTTATTTTTTAATGTGAATGGATGTTTTGGTTTAAACGACTTTTGATGTTTATTATCACCCATTATTTACTTATACGTATTGGATAACAATTTGATGAAAGCGATCTTGATGCTGTAAAACCACATATTAATACAAACATAATCATTATGATTTCATACTGTTTGTACAGACATATTCCTAAAACGTCACGGTTTCGTAATGTAGGGCAGCACTATTTATCTAAGTCTTGAAATTCACACATAAAAAGAGAATGGAAGAGATTGGGCTGGAGTGAACGCCACACATTTATGTGAAAGAGATGAATTATTAAGGACTTATATTTAGAAATCTATCCATTTTGATTTGAAACGAGACCATTATTTACTTATACGAGAAGATTTCCATTTGGTCCAAATAAAGGCATTTTATCTTATCTTTTCTGAAAGAGATATCTTATCTTATCTATCTTATCTTGTCTTGTCTTATCTTATCTTATCTTATCTTATCTTATCTTATCTTATCTTATCTTATCTTATCTTATCTTATCTTATCTTATCTTAGTTAAACAAAATTCTTCTCTTCTTTATCACTTCCCATTCTACCTTCCGCTGTATGGGTTTTAGATGCCCGAAATGATCTTTCTCCAGGCTGCCCTGTCCTGACATTTTCTGTTTCTTTCCGTGAAAGTTAAATTTCTTTGCGTTAATGCCTCTTTTATATCTTCTTCACATATCCTTCGAGGTCTGCCTTTTGGTCTTTTACCTTGAGTTTTAGCACTGTATACTGATTTTGCTATTCTTTTGTCATTCATTTTATTAACATGCCCAAACCATCTCAGTTGATTTATTTCTATCTTAGTTTTCATGCTATCTGCTTTGGTTTGATCTGTTATAGATGTGTTTCTGATTTTGTATCTTTTAGTTTTCCCTACTACTCTTCTTAGATATTTCATTTCGGCTGCTTGTACTCTAGTGTATTCCCTACTGTCTAAGGTCCAGGTTTCACTGTCATAGAGGAGAGTGGGACAATAAACTGTGTTGTATACTGCTATTTTGGTTTTTGTTGACAATTCTTGTTTACCTTCAAATGCCTTTCCTAGATGGTTATATATTTCACTTGCCTTTTGGATTCTCTGGCTGATTTCTTCTCTTGGTTTTCCCTCTGAGTTAATCATTACTCCTAAGTAATTGTAGTTTTGAACTTGTTCTAAAATCTCCCTGCCCAATTTAAGATTTTGTGTTTTAGCTTCCTAGTTACTAGCATTGTTTTGGTTTTCTTTGAATTTACTCTCATTCCTCCTTTATTTAGTTCATTATTCATCATGTTGATATTCGACTGGAGGTCCCTTTCTGATTTTCCAAACAGAACTAAATCATCAGTAAATGAAAGCATTGATACATTTACTGGTTTGAGCTTCTATATAACTACATTCATATTCTTCATTTTTGAGGATGCCTTTGCGACTGAATCCATAAATTTGATAAACAAAGAGGACTTAGGGTACAACCCTGTCTTACTCCTATATCTACATCAAATTCTTCAGATACATTTCTAACTGCTCTCATTGTACATGTTGGTTTATTGTAAAAACTTTTAATGGCTTCTATTAAATTTTGCTCTACATTGTGTTCTTTTAAGGAATGTCATAGTTCGTCCCTACTTACAATGTCAAATGCCTTTTCTAAGTCAATAAAACACAGGTGCAAGTCAATGTTTCTCTCAAGGAATTTTTCTCTTTTTGCCTCATTGAAATATGTCGTCTTGTACACTTCTTCGTGGTCTAAATCTACTCTGGTGTTCTTCAATCGGATCCTCTACTCTTTCCTTAGTCTCATTTCCAGAATCGTGGCATACACTTTTCCTGGTACGCTAAGTATTGACTTCCCTCTATACCTTGTGCATTCCATAGTTGATCCTTTCTTATGTATTGGTACTACTGTTCCCTTCTTCCAGTCGTCTGGCACCCGTTTTGACTTCCATGTTTGTTGATATATTCCATGTATTAGTTTGTCTGCCTCTCCCCTTTGGTTTTTAATCATTTCTGGATAAACTTCATCTGCTCCTGGTGCTTTTCCTAATTTCAATTTTCTTATAGCTGTTTGGGAGTTCTTCCATTGATATATATATATATATATACATCTTCAGCTGTCTCATCTGGACTACTTGTTACTCTTACTAATTGATCTGTACTCCTTGTTTCATATGTTCTGGAGGGATTGTGTAATTGTTGAAAACACGTTCTCACGTTTCCATGATTTCGCTGTCTCCTTTCATTATTTCTCCTTTGGTGTTCTTAATTTGTCGTATTGGGCATGCTTTGGTTTTTCTCATGCTCTTCATTGCCCTTCAGAACAGCTTCTGATTTCCTTGATAGCTTTCTTGAAGTCTTTGTCCAAACCCTTCCAACTGTTCCCGTTTTGCTTTCCTAACTTCATCTTTGTGCGATAGTTCTTTTACTCACGTAATCTATCCTCTCATCTGGTCTCTTTGTTTGCAAGTATTTCTTCCAGGCATCTTTCTTTTCTTTGATCTTAGTCTTGACATTCTCATTCCTCCATGCTGTACTTTTCTTATCTGCTTTAATTAGTTTCCTACCACAGACCTCTTCAGTACAACTGAGGAGTGTTTCTTTACACATTTGCCATTTTTCTTCTATTGTGCTATCCTTCAGATCCATCTGCCTTTCACTGATAGATCGTTTTTATCCTGAATTGATATGTCTGTTTTACTATTGGTTTATTTATTTCTTCTATTTTGAGTTAAGTAACTTTTTTTTTCTCTTCCTTTTCTGCTTGTTTTCTTCAGTTAATAATCTCCTTTTGGCTATCACTAAGTGATGATCACTAAATATCTCAGCTCATCTGTTTACTCTTGCATCCATTGTACTGTAAAAAAAGGAGCTGCTAAACTATTTACTAGTCTATGATTGACTTTTCACATCTGTCTTCATTTACTCTTGTATATTTTTGGATATCTTTATGAGGGAAAATGTGTTAAGCTATTTTCATGTTATTCTTTAGGCAAAAATTTATCAGTCTCTCTCCATTTGGAGAAGTTGTCTCTCCTTCTTTACCTATTACTCCTCCTGATGTTTCTACATTGTTGCCTACTCTAGCGTTTAAATCTCCTAAACCATTAGTTCCTGTTTGGGTTTGAGATTATCTGCAGCTATTTGTAAATCGTTTTCGAAGATATCTTTTTCTTCTTTGGTGGCATCTTCGTTTGGTCCATAAGCTATTAATAATTTCCTTTCTCTTCCTTTTGGTTTAATATTTACCGCTAGTAGCCGTGGACTTGTACATTTCCAACTGTCTAGTAGCTTTTTATGCCTTATATGCATTAGGAGGCCTACTCCTGCTCTAGCTCTATCTTTGGCATTTACTCTTGAGAAGATCAAAGTATGATTTGGTCCTACATTTTCTATTCCTTGCCCTTTTTCTTTGTTTCTGTAATAGCCAAAATGTCTACTTTGAATTTTTCCATTTCTACAGCTAATTCTAACTCTTTTCCATTTATTTCCCCAATATTCCATGTTCCAGAAATCACAGTCCGTGTTCTTTTACAGAATCGTCTTCGAAAGTTCTAATCGGGTATATCATTATATGTATTTCTTTGAATCAGTTTGGTTTTGGATAAGCAGGGGATTGGCTCATTGTACCCTAGGTAGATGGTGGGGCTGCCATCTTGAGGCCCCCTACTACTAGGCCTTGTTATATTCTGTCAGGTTTAACTCCTTTAGCCTTTGGTTGCTCAAAACCAGCCCGCAAGGCAGCATGGTGTTATTTTTTGTCATGGTGAACTCCCTTAGCCTTTGGTCAACCAAGACCCGCCTGCAAGGCAGCAGGAGACTCGTGGAGGGCGGGACCGTCTAATCCCCATACAGGTGCTTACCTGTCCACTGCCCGGATTAAACAACAACAACAAATATTGTTTAAACAAACAAAAGAACTATTGCACGTTTCTTCGACTGCCCTCGTGAGATTGATTATCCACCATTCCCTAACCTAAAAATAATAAATAAAGGCTAATGCCACTAATGGCAACTACACACCGATCTGCCTCCCAAATTATGAGAAAGCATAATAATCAAATGTGTGTGTAATGTACGGACTCCAATACGTAATACAATGGGTTAAAGCTGTCTTCTAAAATTGGGTTGGGGTATGTAGAGATATGGCAGTGAATTAATGGTATAAAGGGGCAACATGATGCTGATTTTTTAGTTTTGGGTTGGGGTACCGGTATGTAATGATATTATTACTATTACGGTAATGAAGTAATAGCAAATTGATGGTATTGTGCTTTTCTTGTTTTATACATGTGTTTTTGGTATATGTATTTAAATACGGTAGTGATAATAGAGCGTAGTCTTAATGAAGGAAAATGTGCTATTTTTTAAATTTTGCAGTGTGGTATGTAGAAACGGTAGTGAAATAATAGTATGATAGGGATATGGTGGTTCTGAATTGTGGTATGTAGATATGGTAGTGAAATAATAGTATGATAGGTGATATGGTGTTTTTGAATTGTGGTATGTAGATATGGTAGTGAAATAATAGTATGATAGGTGATATGGTGGTTTTGTATGTAGATATGGTAGTGAAATAATAGTATGATAGGTGATATGGTGGTTTTGAATGTAGATATGGTTGTGAAATAATAGTATGATAGGTGATATGGTGGTTTGTATGTAGATAATAAATAATAGTATGATAGGTGATATGGTGGTTTTGTATGTAGATATGGTAGTGAAATAATAGTATGATAGGTGATATGGTGGTTTTGAATTGTGGTATGTAGATATGGTAGTGAAATAATAGTATGATAGGTGATATGGTAGTTTTGTATGTAGATATGGTAGTGAAATAATAGTATGATAGGTGATATGGTGGTTTTGAATTGTGGTATGTAGATACGGTAATGAAATAATAGTATGATAGGTGATATGGTGGTTTTGTATGTAGATATGGTAGTGAAATAATAGTATGATAGGTGATATGGTGGTTTTGAATTGTGGTATGTAGATATGGTAGTGAAATAATAGTATGATAGGTGATATGGTGGTTTTGTATGTAGATATGGTAGTGAAATAATAGTATGATAGGTGATATGGTGGTTTTGAACTGTGGTATGTAGATACGGTAATGAAATAATAGTATGATAGGTGATATGGTGGTTTTGTATGTAGATATGGTAGAAATAATAGTATGATAGGTGATATAATAGTAGTGAAATAGTATGATAGATATGGTGTTTTTGTATGTAGATACGGTAATGAAATAATAGTATGATAGGTGATATGGTGGTTTTGTATGTAGATACGATAATGAAATAATAGTATGATAGGTGATATGGTGGTTTTGTATGTAGATATGGTAATGAAATAATAGTATGATAGGTGATATGGTGGTTTTGTATGTAGATACGGTAATGAAATAATAGTATGATAGGTGATATGATGGTTTTGAATTGTGGTATGTAGATATGGTAGTGAAATAATAGTATGATAGGTGATATGGTGTTTTTGAATTGTGGTATGTAGATACGGTAGTGAAACAAAAGTAGACCTATAATAGAGGGCATCGTGCTATTTTCTTGCTTAGATTGGGGAAAATATTCGCATCAATAATGATGATGATAATAATAATAATAATAATAATAATAATAATAATAATAATAATAATAATAATAATAATAATAATAATAATAATAATAATAATAACAACAATAATAATAATAATAATAATAATAATAATAATAATAATATAATAATAATAATAATAATAATAATAATAATAATAATAATAATAATAATAATAATAATAATAATAATAATAATAATAATAATAATAATAAAATACATTGCTATAGCGCTCGTCATCAACACTAGATCAACCTCTGAGCGCTTTACAGTGACATGTCATAGTACAGACAACACATAAAGGACGTCAATGAAATAAAATCTGATTTCAGTACAAGAAAATTATAAAATTGTGTGGTGCAAACGGACATAAAATAATTTAAATAGAATTACAAGAAGTGTAAAGTACAAAAATAAAAATAATTACATGTATATAAACTTAAAAGCTATTTATTAACAATGCATGTACAATTAGTTTGATGGGTGTGCATTCAAAAATAGGTGGTGTTTCAAAGACTTTTGAAGGACTTAACGGTTTCCCTCGATTTGGTCTCCCAAGGCAGACTATTCCAAAGTTTTGGGGCAGAGAATTCAAAAGCTGGCTCACCATAGGATTTTAGACACATTCTTGGAATTCCTAAAATTGTGTCATTGGAAGATTGCAAATGTATTACCTTGTATGGCTTTATCACAGACAGGCGTGGATTATACCTGCTATTTTCTCTGTCCACCCTCTTGAGGTTATTAACCACACACACACACACACACACACACACACAAACAAACACACAAACACACATCCTCAAGATGGCAGCACTCAAACTCAAACGCACTCAAAACCACTGCGCGTTCGCCAGGGCTTCTGTGTTCCTGACAGACGCGTTGGCGGCAAAGGATAGAAGAGGGTTAACAAGTGCATTAATGGTGCCGGTCAGTTGGGTGCAGTAGGTCTGAGGTCATAGCCATTCAGATTTGAGGGCTAAGGTCATGGACATGCCGGGGTTCGATTTTCAGTGAGTCAACTGTGTGAACCGAAGCCTCATGCATAGCGTTTGCATTTTGTTTGTTTTTGTCTGTTTGTTTTGTTTTTGTTCTTTTTTGCTTGTTTATAAGTGAAAATAGTCTAATCCATTATATTATGCTGTGATCTCAGGGTGAAATAAAGGGAAACAGTAGTATGAACGACATGGGAAGATTTTAAGGAAAGAAAGAAAAAATCCATCAGTAGCGCCCAATAACCGTTCCATGAGCCACAGTGAGGTGAGGACAAAAGTGATAAACGCCAAGAAGTCAGTGACAACTCCAAGTTTCGGATACCGTATAACCCTTCGTCATATCAGAAAGAGCATAAAAAATATGCATGCATAAAGATAAAGATAAAGATGGCTTTATAGTCCGTATCCCGGCACAAGTGCAGGCTCACCGACTGTACATCACATATCCCCCAGCGGGCCATTTCATTCAAAGTCTTTCTCAACTTCCCCAGGAGCATACAGTACACCAGCCTGTAAGACGCTTCTTGCTAACCTTCTGAGAAGATCTTTCTCTACCTATATAAGTTGGGTACTCATTCTCAATTGATTTAAGTGAGGAAAATAGAGAGACGTGCCTTTCCTGAGAGTACACCATTGCACCATTGTAAAAAAACCAACAACATTACCTGTGTCAGCCGTGGGGTTTGAACCAGAATCATTGTGATTACCAGCTCACTACTATAGTCACGGTTCAGCTTAAACGTCTCAAAATAGGTACATGATGAATAACACAGTGTATGTCGGTTGAAGATCAGAGACCGAAGTGAAAGGGGCGCGGATTAGCGGAAAGGAAAAGAAATGAAGACCAGAGCAGAGTAATGAACAGATTGGAGAATGACTACAAGGTGAAAATAAACGAGCAGAATGATAAATAGGTTGGAGAATTACTACAAGGAGAACACAAAAGAGCAGAATGATGAATAGATTGGGGAATGACTACAAGGAGAAAAACAAAAGTGTATAGATCTAGATCTAGTAATGAATAGATTGGAGAATGACTGTAAGGAGAACACATAAGAGCAGAATAAGGAATAGATTGGAGAATGACTACAATAAGAAAACAAAATAGTAGATTATAACACTCCTTCAGGATCTTTTCCCATCGCTTTCTATGTTAAAAACAAGTGGTCAATAATTATCCATAAAAATGACGTGGTGACGTCACTTTTTCCTCATTTGCATAGTTATTGACGCCTTACCTTGACATTGAAAGCCAAAAGAACTAATTCGTGGAACTACATTTTTATCTCGATCAACACTGTAGATCTATGTCTTCCGTCTCGGCTGTCTCTTGATTGAAAATATAAATTTAAATATCTAGATCTAGAGCTAGAGCTAGATTATAATCTTTATTTATCGCCATGGATCCACTAGTACAGTAAATGCCGGTGTACGATTAGATCGCCTGTTTTGTCAAGTGCTTCGCGGATATGGATTTACTAGACTAATAATATTAATGCCGATGGCCAGTACACAATTATTGGGTAAGAGTAAGATCCTTGGCACCTTCAACTCTGTCTACCCCCCCCCCCACACACACATATACTTACACGCCTTACTACCTGCAATGCGCAAGTAGTGCAAGTTGTACTACAACATCAACATCGAAGACAGACTGTGTTGTCTTCGATTACACTGCATGTTGAACAAAGGAGGAGGCATAATATTTTCACCCACCCTCTCTGTCTGCCTGTCTCTCTCTGTCTGTCTGTCTCTGTCTGTCTGTCTGTCTGTCTGTCTCTCTCTCTCTCTCTCTCTCTCTCTCTCTCTCTCTCTCTCTCTCTCTCTCTCTCTCTCTCTCTCTCTCTTTCCCCCATCTGTATTGATGGTACATTGCATTCTCTAGCTGTGAGGTCAACGGCCGTGGATGCCATTGAAATTGAAACATCGACTTATGCAATCGTCTTTTCATTCATTTTTACTGTTTGCAGACCGTGAAAAAAGATCGACTTAAAAGACATGTTATTTAAGTTGTTGTCGACTTAAAGAGTTTTTTTTATGTATGTGTGGGGGAAAAAAAAACATCGACTTAGATAAAAACAAATCGACTATGCGACGTCGACTTATGCAGCATCCACTATACATCTTGGATGATTTAATCATAATCTCTTTTTTATTTTATTTTGATCATACTGAATCTGAATTCACTACATCTATAAAGATAGATATCTAGATCTAGCTCTAGAGCTAACTCTAGATCTAGCTCTAGATAGCTCTTAGCTATATCAGCTTATCTAGGCTCTCTGGTGCTATGGGCCTAGATCTAGATATATTTGAAATATTAAGACATACCCGAGGCCTCGGGCATACCACACTGGCGTATTGATCTTTAATTCCTATCTATTTGTTTACTGTCTTAATTATTGTTACGCACTGAAAAAAGAGATCTGGATATATCTTCAATTTATTCGTATATTTAAACTCGGTCGATCTAACTAGTCATGCAAATAACACAATAAGCGTAGAGTGATGAATAGACCAGAGAATGACTACAATGAGAAAACAAAAGAGTAGAGTAATGAATAGATTGGAGAACGACTACAAGGAGAAACAAAAGAGTAGAGTAAGAAAAAGATCAAAGAATGACTACAAGGAGAAAACAAAAGAGTAGAGTAAGAAATAGAATGAGAATGAATACAAGGAGAAAACTAAGAGTAGAGTAAGGAATAGATTTGAGAATGAATACAAAGAGAGACAACAAAATAGCAGAATAATGAATATATTGGAGTATGATTACAAGGAGAAAAAAAAGAGTAGAGTAATGAATATATTGGAGAATGACTACAAGGAGAAAAAAATAATCGAGCAAAATAATAAATAGATTGGAGCAAACAAGAAGAAAACAAAAGAGCAAAGCAATGAATGGATTGGAGAATGACTACACGGAGAAAAACCAAAGAACAGAATAATGAATAGACAGATTGTAAAATGAAAGGGGAGAAAGTTTTCAAAATGTCAATTCTCACGAATTCTATTCTTCTTCTCTTTTGCTTATAGTAGGCCCTAGGCTTAGCCTTCTGATCCTTGTTATATTCAACCCCCCTCTCTCTCTCTCTCTCTCTCTCTCTCTCTCTCTCTCTCTCTCTCTCTCTCTCTTCTCAGATTCTCAAGGATTTCTGTGTATATATGTATATTCGTTTGTATGTACTGTGATCCAGTTGGCCGCGTGTACGTTTACGTGCCCGTGACAGCTAAAACATCATTTTTTCCTTTAAAAGTATACATTATCATGTATCCGACCACTTCATCTGATACCATGTATCTCATTATAATTATATGTAGATATATATGTTATTACTCCTCATGTTTTTAACGTTCCCTTTCTCTCTGTCTGGATGCCTAAAAAGAAGTCAGACTTGATTCGTCCTTCAAACCGATTAGTTGAGTAGCTGCGTTTCCTCTGAGTGAGTGCCTGCGATTTGCATACTCAAAGGAGATAATGTTCTTATGTATTTCACAACACATAATAAGGAAGGATTTAAGTAGTCAAAACAAAATGAATTTCTTTACTTTCCCACGCACATAGACTTAGACATAGCCTATATCATTAGTAATGACCAATGACATGAAAATTTTAACCGCGGTATCCAGCTATTGTCATGTTGTTAACTCAACAAACTCAACAACGGCTTCCGTAATTCCACTTTACTCCACTTCTCCTCTCTCTTTCCTCGTACCAGCTGGCCAGCTGGCAGCGGCTATTAATGTGAACGATACCAGTAGTATCGTTTGAGATCATGCGCTCATCAACTGCTGCGACTACTATAAAAACCAACGAACCCCTTTATTGAAAGGCAACAAATTTATTATCTCTCAAGATGGCTGTGTCAACACAGAGCAAAACTAAGGCAAAGCTTCCTGAAATCAGCAGTCTCCCAAACTTACGATTAATCTGCCTACGTCCATCCGACAGTGGTAACCATTTAGAGGAATCTATAGCTGCCATATACAGATCGTCTAAACCTGACCGTATTTCTTCTGATGATATTGCGGAATTTCAAAAGTTGGGCATCAAGAGCATCGTTGATTTCAGATCTCTTGGA
This sequence comes from Doris montereyensis, assembly GCA_037039925.1. Classification (NCBI taxonomy): domain Eukaryota; kingdom Metazoa; phylum Mollusca; class Gastropoda; order Nudibranchia; family Dorididae; genus Doris; species Doris montereyensis. The sequence goes on along the minus strand of JAXRKP010001570.1, from coordinate 7,696 downwards.
GAGTACAGATCAACAGACGGACAATGTGCATTGGACAAGGAATATTCACTCTATAAAGTTATTTTACCGTCAAAACAATACGCACTTGGAGAACATGTAAACTCTGAACTTATTGTGAAAAGTGATGAGGAGAGAAAACATGCAGCTAATTCAAGCGAAACACGCTCGGAAAAGAAGCATTTCTTCATTAATTTTTTCCATACTAATTACGTCATAACTTTGATCAGGAGACTGCCATGGCATTTGTTAGTGTGGGGAGTTTTCCATTTCATTTACGACATTTTAATGAGAAACAAATTTAAAACTTTTATACCATTTTTCATTAAACATTCAGTCAATACTGGTGGTATTGTTGGACAGTACATAGACATTGTGGATCTGAGTGGAATATCAATATGTGCAGGTAAGTTCTCAATTTTTTTTTCACTTTTAAAAAGAAAGCAAGCTGCAGTAGGGAGGGGGTGGGCGCTTCAGGCTAAGGGATGGTGATAGATTTGTTATTTTTTCGTTAAACCTACGGTTTAGTGGAGCTCAAAAATATGTGGGTCACATTTTGTATTCGTACTTGGATGACTTAAATTTAGAATGCGCTCTACGCAGGCGGTTGGCGGGCACTGCTGACTGTAAGTCCTACTTTTTTTTTTTTACTTTATCTTTCATCTTGCTGTTTCTCTTAATTCACTCTGAGATCACCGCAATGGTGGATGGCATAAATTTAAAAAAAAACAAAAGATTAGAATGCCTATTGTTGAATCTAATTGTCTAAAAGGAAGAGATATATGTCACAATCAAGTCATATATTTAGAGTCCGATTACAGGGGACAGCAACCATGCAAGGGAAGCAAAATATAAACTGCACTTGTAAGGGTTTTGTCTTAAATTTGGGGGTGGGAGGGTCATCTCATTTTTAAAAATTTATTTATTTGCAATGTAATATTATAGACTTTAAGTATTCCAAGTTCTTTTTTTTTTAAGTCAAAAAATATTTCATTCATTACACAACATCTATGCAGTATAAAAGAATTGATATTGATTGATTTTTGTTTGCTTATTATATTGACCATATTTCTATGATATATATGTGAATCTTGGTTGAGATATAACTTGCGTAATATTGCAAATATGATGATAATAGATTTACCTAATCATACAATCTATCACAATCCCTGATGGCTGAACCCTTCCGCTATGGGAGGTTTTGCGAATCTCAAAGTAAAAAATTCCTGGTTTTAGTGTTCTCAGTCTAATAGACTAGTTTAGCGTCCGTTATTGTAACGTTAGGAAGCAGTTTCAGGATTTGAGTTTCAGTACTTTCACTCACTGGCATCCATGTCCTTCCCCATCCCCCTCCCCCTCCCCACACACACACACCATCTGCCTAACTTCCAACCCCTCCGCTGCACTCATCCCAAGGTTAGGCCCCTCCTGCATCTCATCCAACATCTATGTTTTTCAGTTCAGCAGTGTCTTGCAAAGATCCAAATTTTTACTTTATATCGCATATCTGACAATAGTGACAAAGAAAAAATGTCCGCTTTGGAGTTTATAGACTCGAGACTCACTGGTTCTAGATAGATAAATTGTGTTAAAAATAAATAAGTTTTTATTTCAATGGAAATCGGATTTTATGATACACTTAGGATAGTTTGCCATCTGTTATGTTCATTACTCATCATTAGAATTCGCTCATAAGTGCTGCACCCAACTAAGGAAGTCTTCCCGTAAATTATTGCAATGATCCCTTTACATAAACGTTGAAATGGTGAAAACAAACCAAAAGGATGGCCAGAGGCAATTAATGATAAAGTTTTTTAAAGTTAAATAATTCAAGGAGTTGAAGTTGGCCGAGAGATATTGGAAAAATAAAAATTTCAATATTTTTCACGGCTAATATTCCAAACAACATTCATACATCAGTGGACGGCATGATACACTTGACAGCATGCGAACAAACAGTTAATGTTGCATAAATTTTATCTTTAGTTATAGTACTGAAACTATAGTGACGCAGGTTCCATCCCCTTCATGACTTTTTTAATCAATTGTTGTTTATTTTTGTCATTTTATTTCATGTATTTGTATCTCAGACCATTCTTTGTTTTATCTATCATTTTGTATTTAAATATTTATGTAAAATACAGTTTTAGAAAATCAAACACCGGTTCAATCATTCAGGAATCTCATGCTGAAACAATTTAATTACAAAATGTTCTATTATAATATGATTTATAAAATGGCAATCTCAGAGCAGATACGAATTCATCGAAACAATAATTGGTACAAAGAATTATATATATATACATAATTTTTTCTGAATTTTCAGATGACTACTTGTTACTTAGATGAATGCTAAGGGGCACTCTATATGACTAAAATGACATATAAACCTCCAGTTTCAGGTTTCAATGCAAAGGCAATTAAAGGACATAATAGAATAATGTCTTCACTTATAATGTAATATAATGTTGATATGATACACATTAATTTTTCTCTTAAAAGTTAAGAAAATGCTTTTCTTACCTGCTGGATCCTTTTGAATTTCTTTCACTGTATGTAGTGTCTACCCTCTAATTAATTATGCACCCATTCTTAGGATCTGTCTTTGTTTTCTGATGGTGAGGGTGGACAGTAGGCATGTTGTAAATTCTATGTCTACTTCCAGCGGCCATAGGCAGAATAATTGTCATTTTTATAACATTATGGACAAAATAGCGTGTAAGAAATCAAAACAACGAAGTAGGTATTAGGTTTCACTTCAGGTGATGAAGATAATTGTGTGTGTATGTGTGAATTTGTTTCCCTTTGTGTTGATCCGGTGGGGAGACAGGAGAAGGAAGGGGGTTTGAGGTTTACCAATAATTTCACATTGACAGGTGGCCCTAAAGGTCACCACGCCATGTGGCTGGTTTTTATATATTTTTGGATTAAAAACGACCTAAATTGTTTAAAAGGTCACTTTACAAATCCTTCATTTATTCAGTCACACAGTGGTGTCTCTCCCAAGAAAGAGGCCGGCCATTGGGAGACAGCAAAAAACGGCATCTCCGTATATATATATATATATATATATAGTCTATCAGAGGAAAGTCTAGGGGATATAAGAAGACAGTCTCATTACGTAGCGCTAATCGGTCAGACCTTAACATAGCCTTCAGGCCTAGAGCTCTCAGACTTAAAAATCAGGAGGAGGAGGGGCGGGCCTCATAACAATGATAAGAAATATACTTAGCATGAGAAAGAACAGAGCAGTAGTTCTATCTATTTCTATTATATTAGAATTGTGTTCCTCTTCTTTTTCCCACTGATCTCAACACCAAACGATTATTAAGCCTAATTTTAGTTTTGATCCAGACCACCGTCAGTGGGTCCCCACGGGAATAGAATCAAAACGCGTTTAGTTCTAGTTTGTATCGGTTTATGGCATTGCCTTTGATCAGGTTAAGATTGAGGAGGGGGAGGGGGCATGCTTCTAGTAAGTTCTAGTTTGTATCGGTTTATGGCATTGCCTTTGATCAGGTTAAGATTGGAAGAAAGACACGCTTCTAGTAAGTTCTAGTTTGTATCGGTTTATGGCATTGCCTTTGATCAGGTTAAGATTGGAAGAAAGACACGCTTCTAGTAAGTTCTAGTGTGGTTATGACGTTCAGGTCGAGACGTTCCAATGGCAAGTGACGTGTTCAGAGATGCAGACCACAGGGTGTTGGTCCATCGTCTCTTTCATGTGGCGGGTCGTGTTAGAATTGAATCCAGCTCTAGTCTAGCGGTCCGTTCAGCAGATCTACTGACTACGTTAATTATAATAAATATAGCAGAGATTCTTTCTAGGCCCGACACGATGTTCATGTTAGTTCCAGTTACCACGTTTATTATCTATAGTAGAAAAGCAAAGCGCTGCCGATCTTTTTTTTTTTGGCCTTCTGACGAAAGGAAAACCGGCCTCTTAGTCTTACTTAGCCGGACTGAAGATTTTGGGAGCGGCCTCTTCTTAGGCGTGGTAATCAACGAGAGGCGTGGGTAATCAATAAGAGGCGTGGTAATGAATGAGAAAACGATCGGTTACACGTAATTAAAAATATATATTTAAGAAGCCACATCTTAGACTGAGACCATTGTATTTAATATTTGTTCTGTTGTGTACCCCGAGATCACCGCATATGGTGGACTGAGTAAATTCCAATGAAACAAACAAATTGTTTTTACATGTAATAGTATCTAGTTTGAAATGGTATCCTTGCGAATAATAAGTCATTGTCTGACAGCCTTAACCATGCCCATAGCCATGCAACTTCATTGGTACATACATACATATGAAGGACTCTTGTCTTGTGACGAAAGCTATTCCACAATACAGTCAATCCTGATTTAACATAACGCCAGGAGCATTGGTTTCAGTAACAAGAGAGTGATTAGGATTGACGCTCAAAATCACCCCTTTTTTCATTTCTCGTCAAGTAGTAGTACATGTAATAGTAATGGGAATTTAATATTCTGAGTCAATAATAAAATCAGGTCAGATAATAAGCCAGAGATTCAAGGCAAATTCATTGTTCGACTATATTAATCTAGGCAAACATTGGCGTCTGATTGGGTTGTTTTTTTTTTGGGGTGGGGGTTTCCCCAAGGTTTTACTCGTTCTGGATTCAGCCGCACAAGGCTTTTATACAATCTATGACGTGTTTTCCGCTCTCAGAAGACGCATGGCAGGTTGGCAGTTCTACTGATAGGCTCTATGTCTTTCCTTTCATCACTTTCACTCTTTTACATTTTCTGTCATCTTGCTGCTTCCTTTTTTAGAATTTAACCATGATATATCACCTCATATGGGGGACAGGGTAATTTAATGCACATGAACACAGCTCAGAAGAAACTGATGGTCTAGTGCTAGAAGGCATGTCAGACTCGAGCGATTAAGGCTGCTGGTCTTATGATTGATAGATAGTGAGATGCTGGGTTCGAATTCTACTAGCGAATTTTTTGGATTTTTTTTGCAAAGTTGTTATGTTAGGTTGTATTTTGACGTGTTGCGTTGTGCCCTCCCACTTGACCCAGGTGTAAGGCGGGGTACCCACTTACATAAAATCCGTGACACTGGCGCACTGGCTCACTAGCTTATATCGTCCTAGAGGCCACGTACAATAATTCTAGTCTATGGTACAATCGTATGTTTCCACTTCATGTCATGGAACTGAGGATACGCTCTAGTTCTATGGGTCAATAACGGCCTTGAAAACCCACCCCACTCCCACTAAAAGAGATCTAGAGTACTGTGTACACAACTAGGCAAATGTCTCGACCATTTTGTCCAGTCTTGGTAGATTGTATATATATATAAATATATTAATTTAAGACATAAAGTACATACTATAACTTTATTTATCTTTATCTATATATACAAACACACTGTCACTTCAACTAATGTGACGTCACAATGAGTGTTGCTGGTGGCCATGCCGATGAAGCTGAGTCTATTGGTTCCATTTTCTCCTGTGGTTCGGTTGTCTGTCAGTGGTATAGCTGTGTGTCGCTCACTGAACTCCATCGAACTCAATGAACCTAGGGGATGTAGCGTTGTTGACTTATGACTTTAAATTTTGCAAACAACAGTGAACTTATGCCGCAAAAGGGGGGGGGGCTTCGGTCAAGAGGTAAGGAGACGGGTATCTCTACCAAAAGTTCGTGGGTTCGTGCCGGATAGATGAATATTGTTATTCTCGAGTTTTCTTTTTGGAGCGAAAACTCCACCCCTACCCTCCTTCCGTTCCAGGGTCGATAGATCGAGACCTTTGTCTCGTCGGAGACGGACAAATAAAAAAGGATTCCCCAGTGTGCAGACTGCAACTCTCTGCGTACTTTTAAAGTAAGATCCCTTGGCTATTCACAGGGCGGTGTCAGGGCAAAATTAAAGAAATCCATCTATATCCCCTGCCCCCTCCCCCCATCCCCTTGAGGTCACCTTCGTTGTTAATGGTGGGCGGGCGGGTAAAATCAAAATCAATTTAAACACTAGGGATGCTTGCACTCGTACAACTCTCTGAACTGCCGGCACCCACCAGTGCGCCCAGTCGACGTACCGTTCGCACTAACCCCGGAACTTCCGTGGTTCGTACTATCTTGAACTATATCATGTGTGTAAAACCAGCCAACACAGACTTTGGCTGGTCATCGTGTCCGTGGGCTGGTTGGCTGTAACCGTAACCAGTTTGCCATTAAACCACGGTCTGGGCCTGTGGCTTGCCCTGTATGCCAGGAGGTGGCTAATGGCAGGCCAGAATGTCTTTGGCTCGGACTGTAGCAAACCATGTGGAGCATTATTAATAGCGCTGATAGCAGGGTGACATCCAACCAGCCGTGTTTCGCTGGTCGGATTTTTTTTTTGTGGGTTTTTTTTTGTCTTTTTAAAATCCAGTAGCCGTTCGCTCGTTCTGCCAACCAGGCGTAGTCTGCCTTGTCCCTTAGTTAGCTGCTGTTTGAAGTTGATTATAGCTGAGGTCATCGCAGCCGATGGAATCCTGCTTTTCAAGGTGTTGCTATTGGGCATTTGATATTGAATGTGAATCATGATAATAATATAATATAATATATATATATATTCATTCTCATATAAGACATTTATTCTCATTAAAAGAAAACTGCACACCTGATATTTTTTGCTATCATTTATCCATTTTATGACAAGACAAATCTTTTAGGTGACGATAAACTGTCCATTTCTTTATTGATAAATAAAAAAAGAATCTCACATTACAACACCTTGATGTCTTGAATTCCATGATTTATTCCAGTGGGTACATTTTCAAAACACAGATTCAATATCGTGTATTTCCGCCTTTTTTGCTTGGGTTACTCCGGTGTTTTCATAGAAAAAAATAAACAAAATCATATTGCCTCTTTTTGATATAAAAAAGCACGAAAACCTCATCTTCATGGCCTGACAACGCGCCAGCTCACTGGCTATTTCGTACAAGATGACTATCTTGAGCGACCCAACGTCAATACACTCCAAACAAGGCCAGCACTGAGCCCTGATCTCAACCCCATGGAGCATTTATGGGATATCATCAAGATGAAAGTGAAGGCGCTATCCGTTAAACCGGAGAACTCTACTAGAACTTCAAAAAGCAATCACAGATGTTTGTGATGCTATTCCACAAGTACCAAACCCAAGACTTGCACGTTCTGTGGTCGGCGCACAGCAATAATCCAAACAAGAGGTTGACATAGACGATATTGAAATCTTGGACTTTTGAAAATGTACCTTCTGCAATAATCCAAAAAAGAGGCTGACATAGACGATATCGAATCTTGGACTTTTGAAAATGTACCTACTGCAATAATCCAAAACAAGAGGCTGAAATAGACTATCTTGAATCTTGGACTTTTGAAAATGTACCTAGAGGAATAAATCATTGAATTTAGAAGAGACACCGAGATCAACAATGTGTGAGTCTTTGTAATTGATCAACACAGAATTGGACATGATTCACTTTCCACCGAAACGATTTGTCATATCTCTTAAAATGGGTAAATGAGAGTAAAAATACCAAATGTGCAGCTTTGTTTCTCTTCCAAGTGAGTATAGCATAATATGTGGATGTGCATCACATCCGTAATAGAGATACACGATGTGTATCACATCCGTAATAGAGATACACAATGTCATGTATTTTGTATTCGAGGTCTCTGAAGCGTCATCTGC